>JAOYMV010344230.1:0-15003 GCA_025802375.1 Polystichum acrostichoides
TACATTAGTGAGATTTAGGGATCTCACAGTGTACAATTTTTGTAGGTCTATGTTCACTTTGTCAAGGAGTCCCAATGCTTTCTTGACTAGAGAAGTGGTCATTGACACATATTGCTTACCTATCACCACACGTCTGTCTCTCCTAAAAGGCACCAATGGTGGCATGGCTGCTGGTCTCTTCCTTTTGTCTTTTAATGCCATGCCTGAGGAGTTGATTGTGTTGCTCTGTGTAGGTTGGGTGACTTGTGTATTGCTTGCTTATGTAGAAGAACTTTTGCAATTATCTTGATCAAAGGGATATTTGTGTTGATTTTGCATGTGGGTGTTGCCTTTCAGAAAAGTTAAAAGTGTTCTATTAGTGCTACTATGAGTATCTTGGTTGTCATGGTTGAGATCAACTTTTCCATCATCATTATCACTTGGATTTGTCCTTTCAATTTTTCGCCTTTTTTTTCTTTTGCATTGTTTTTGTGGAGGTAATGTGTCTCAGACTCAAACAAGTAGTCGAACCATCAACCAAGAGCCACAACCACTCATGTGGGGTGCTGGTTTCTTTGTGGTTTAGCCTCCTTTGTATCCTGTAGACCAATCATTAAAGCCCATGAAAGCGGCGCTTTGTTAAGGGTTAGTTAAATGGATGACATCAAGGAATTATTGGGGTGTCTATTCTCTTATTGCATGGGTTGATTGGAGTCCATGTGACTTGACCATGAGCTTCATGAGTGGTTTATAGCGGATACAAGGGGGTTCATCTTGCAATGGTCATGTCATGTTGGGTAAGCGCAAAAAGTCTTATCGTTTGCAAGCTTTGAGACTTTGCTAGATGCGTTGATTCCACTCATGTGATGGCTGAGAACTCGTACCTTGAAGGTTGGTGGACATGATTGGTGTACCATGGTGAGGGTTGGATTGAGTTTTGTGACATCATTGGATGTTAGCTTGAGATTCATGGCCATTTATTTTCATATGAGGTGGAGGAATTAGCTTAGGGTAGATGAAGTGCACACTTAGGAAAGGTGTTGAGAAGAGTTGGAGATATGGGCCCTAATTGTTTTTAAAGCTATTAGAGGAATTGTGTCCTTTTCAATTTAAGGACCACAAGATCGAGATAGTTGGTGTCGCAAAGCCACCATTTTCTTGGCCTAAATCAGCCCGTTTCAAGCTAGAGAAACTCCCCAAGCTATCTTCTATAAGGGAGGATCGATCCCATCGCGAAGAAACCCTAATTTCCATTGCTGCAGTAAATTACAGCAAGCTGAAAACCCTAATTTCAGCATGCCTCTTCGCGTAGAAGTTGCAAGGAATCATCCTCAAAGCAAGCTACATCATTGGTGAACGCTACGGAACTGAAATTGTTCCATTCGGAGCTCTACATCAAAAGATACGGACGTTTGAAGACAGGAGGGAAGACTATGGACACCTTCAAGATCTCGCCAAGAATGAAGATGGATGCAGGGCATCCTTGGTAAGGGAAGAGGGTGCAGAGCATCAACTTCTTAAGCCAATAGCAAGGTTAAAGTGCGGGGCACACCTTGAATAGAGTGGTAATGATTAGCTGGGCTAATTGATTTCCTCACTTTGTGCTTGTAAGAAAAACTCCTTGATTTTATAAATAAAATCTCTTAAGGGGGGGGACCGACCCATCTTCGGTCCCTAGTGTGGTGTCGTGTTTCTCTGTCATTTTCTATATTGTTGCAAGAATTGCCCTCTCTCTCTATCTCTCATTTATATGATAACTAGCATTCAAGAACATAATCTACCTATTCCCTCTATCTAGCTAAAAATAGTGCTAAACTAAGGTCTCACTACGCACCAATTTGTGACAGTGGTATCAGAGCCAGGTTACCTCTCTCTTTTCTCAAAGAGGAGGGTTCTTGGAAGACCTTCAAGATGGCTACATTACCCAATTACGAAGCGGAAGTACAAGCACTCCGAGGGGAATTAGATGAGATACGGGGTATACTCACCATTCCGGAGGTACGCCTTGCATTGGATCATGTACGAAAAGGAAAGGAGAAAGAGGAAGTAGTGGCTGGGCCTATGCCTCCTCCTCCAAAAGAGATCCATATGGATGATGATGCCGAAATGGAGACTCCAACAAAGAAGGCCAAAAGATTAGCCCGCACCTATGCAACACCGGAGTATCGACGCGTGGAATCTAATAAGGAGCGCAATTTGCGCAAGAGGGGAAGGTCCCGCCATGGAAGAGAGCGACACCCACGTAGGAGCCATCGCTACCAGCGCTACGACTCTTCATCTTCTTCATCATCCAAGGAGCGTTCATCTCGCAGGAAGCGAACCTTCAAAGCAGGCGACAAAGACATCAAATTTGAGAAGTATAATGGTAAGAGAAATATTGATAGAGCTCTTTCTTTCATTAGACAATTTGATGTTGCTTTCACAGAAGAAGACTTCACAGAGAAGTCCAAGCTTCGCCATGTGGGCATGTACCTTAAGGGTATGGCAAGTGATTGGTGGCTTACGAAGATCTTGGAAGGAAAGAAACCAAAGAGTTGGACTCAATTCAAGTCCCAATTCTTTAAGCAATTCCTTTCTCCAAACTTTGAGAAGGATGTGCGACAAGAATGGGATTGGATTAAGCAGCAAGAGGGAGAAAGTGTCTCGTCTTACATGGATGAGTTTTGGACCACCCTCTTAAAGGTGACTCCATTTCTCAAAATTTCCGAAAAAGAGAAGATGCGCAAATTCGAATCAGGTTTGCATGCACCCATTCGAAGGAGCTTAAAAGTGTACCCAAACAAGTCTTTAAGGCGCATGATGGAGTCTGCCATGGTGGCGGAAGAACTCCATACAAAGGGGCAACCTAGAAAGCAAGAGTTTAGCACTTTTCGTGCTAAACGGAAGGCCATCTATGAAGAATCCAAGGCTGAAAATTCAGCAAAAACAGGAAATTCCAGCAAGCGAACACCTCCTAGAAACGACTCCAACAAGAAGCAGAAGACCAATGGTAAGAGTCTTTCTACCTTTCTTGGGCCTACAAAGCTCAAAGAATACAAGGAGCAGGGAAAGTGTTTCCATTGTGGAAGCAAAGACCACATGAAGAGGGATTGCCCACACCTAAAAGGCAAAGAGCAAAAGATTGAGGATGGCAGGGCTATACCACTCTCTAATGCTGTGCCAGATGTACAGGGCAACACCTCGATGGATCCTCAGAAGAGGCAGCTTCTCAAAGCCTGGGGCAAACTTGAGGGCAAGAATGCCTTAGTTCTTTTTGATCCAGGATCCACAGATAATTTTATATCAAGTGAGATGGCTGAGGCATTGAAGCTACAAGCTTCTAGCATGGGAGTACCAATTGAAGCAAGCTCAGCATTTCAAGAAGGAGCCGCGCATGTTACACCAATCATTGGAAAGCTGAAGATTCAAATTGGAGAATATAATGATCATGAAGAATTCCTGATTACTCCAAAGTCCACTGGGTATGATGTGCTTTTGGGTATGCCTTGGCATCACCGCACACAACCCCAACCAAACTTCAGGGATAAGACTATTACAATATGTAATAAGAGGAATAAGAAGATTTCTATTGATGCTTCCACCACGGGTGATACTATTCCCCTGGTTGGCCATGTAGCTCTTAAAGGATTAATAAAGAAATCTGTTTCTGCGTACTTCATTTTTGTCAAAGAATCCAAGCTTGCAAAACCTGAAAATCAGTCTTCCACTCATGCATTTTTATCTTCTTTTGATGATTGCTTTACAACCGAACTTCCCACTGGTTTACCACCGTCTAGGCATGAAGATCATATCATTAATCTATTGCCTGGATCATCAGCACCAAATCAGCCCCATTATAGGGTCAGCGCAAACCAACAAGAGGAGATTCTTAGACAAGTAAATGAGCTCATGGAGAAGGGTCTTATTAGACCTAGTTCTTCTCCTTATTGCTCCCCGGTTTTACTTGTACAAAAGAAAGATGGAACGTTTCGTATGTGTGTAGATTATAGATCGCTCAACAAAATCACCATCAAGAATCGTTTCCCCATTCCAAGAATAGATGATATCTTGGATCGATTGCAGGGAGCATCCATCTTTAGTCGCTTAGACTTAAAGAGTGGATATCATCAAATTCGAGTTGCGCCACAGGACGTCCACAAAACAGCTTTTCGAACAAGCTTTGGATTATATGAGTTTCTTGTGATGCCATTTGGTCTCACAAATGCTCCAGCGACATTCAACTTGATGATGAACCGCATATTTCAGCCACATCGAGCATTCACAGGCGTCTTTTTCGACGATGTCCTTGTGTTTTCTAAGTCAGAAGAAGAACACAAGGAACATCTGCAAATAGTCTTTGAGGAATTCAGACGACATAAGTTATTTGTCAACCCAAAGAAATCTGAATTTTTCCTCAAAGAAATCCATTATTTGGGACATATTGTCTCTCATAATAAGGTACGCATGGATCCAGATAAGATCAAAGCCATAGTAGAGTGGCCTCCACTCACTACAGTCCATCATGTAAGAAGCTTTCTGGGATTGTGTTCTTACTATCGGCGTTTTGTACGACATTTCGCCCATATTGCATCTCCCCTACATGATCTTACTAAGAAAAACATCACTTTTCACTGGAATGAACGGGAACGCAAGGCTTTTCAAACATTGAAGGATCGGATCAGCCAGGAACCAGTTCTCATAATCCCTGACCTCAATAAAACTTTTGAAGTTTTTTGTGACGCCTCAGGTGATTGTGTAGGCGCAGTGCTTAATCAAGAAGGCCATGCAGTGGCATTTGAGAGTAAGCGTCTACGAGATGCTGATCTCTATGCATCCATCTATGAGAAAGAATTGATGGCGGTTGTACATGCTCTTTCTATATGGAAGCATTATTTAATAGGAGTAGATTTTCTACTCAAGACTGATCATCAAAGTCTTAGATTTTTCCTTACACAAAGGAAATTATCAGAGAAGCAAATGCGCTGGGCGAATTTTCTCTCAATGTTTCATTTCCATTTTCTTCACACACCTGGAAATAAGAACGTAGTGGCTGACGCTTTGTCTAGGCAACCAAAGGTTATGGCTTTGCATAGAAGACCAAAGGTCAATGCCGTTACCACAATCCACCACCAGGATTTAGCTACTATGCCTAATCTCTATGAAAGAGATGAGGATTTTAAAGAAGTATGGATTGCATTGCAAGAAGGCAAATCTAGTCCACCTTTTTCCATCAGGGATGGATTTCTTTATCATAATCATGCTATTTGTGTAGTAACTGGGTTACGCACAAAAGTGATGAGTGAGTCACATGCACCACCTTATGCAGGGCATAGAGGAATCATGTCGACCACATCAGCATTAGAACGATATTTCTATTGGCCTTCGCTACGAGCGGACATAGAGAAATACGTGCGAGAATGCTTAGTGTGTCAAAAGGTCAAATTTGATCGACACAAGACTTTGGGATTACTCCATCCATTGCCCATTCCCGATGCTCCTTGGGAGAGTATAGCTATGGATTTCATCACAGGTCTTCCTCGTACACAGTTTGGCAATGATGCCATATGGACGATCATAGATCGCTTTAGCAAGCAGGCACACTTCTTGCCAGTACGAAAGACGATAAAGCCAGACCATATGGCTAAACTTTTTCTAGCTCAAATTTTCAAGCACCATGGAATGCCAAAATCCATTGTCGGGGACCGGGATCCCCGCACAACTAGTCTCTTTTGGCGGGCTATATTCGATAACATGGGCACTCGACTCGATTTCTCCTCCTCTTATCATCCAGAAACCGATGGACAGAGTGAGATAGCAAATTTGACTGTCCTTGACATGCTTAAATGCTATGTTTCGGACCAGAAGACTGAATGGGAGAAGTATTTACCCCTTGTGGAATTCGCCTACAATAACACCACACATTCTTCCACAGGGAAAGCACCATTTGAAATCATTTATGGAAAACCTCTTCTTCCTCCCATTCTTTGTACAAAGGAAAAGATTTTTGCTGCTGACGAGTTTGTGCGTGACCTTGACACAGCTTTTCAGCAAGTCAAACAAGCTATCTCCCGTACACAGGAAAAGCAAAAGAAAGCTGCAGATAAGCATCGTCGACTATTGATTCTTTCCAAAGATCAATGGGTGCTTCTTAAGTTTCATCGCGCAAGGTTCAAGACAATAGCAGGGAAAGAAGGCAAAGCCTTAAAGCTTTCCCCTCGCTATTATGGCCCATTCAAAATTACCGAATGCATTAATGATGTAACTTTCCGTTTAGCTCTCCCACCTCATTGGAAGATACACAATGCCTTTCATAGCAGCTTATTGAAGCCTTATGTTGGTGATCCACCCTCCGAGCCTATTTCTGAAGAGCCTCCTACCCTTGATGAACTTGAAGAAGTTCTTGAGCCTGAACAGATCATCTCCCATCGCGATCGTGTTCTTAAGAATGGAAAAAGATCACGACGTTTCTTAGTCAAATTTAAACACTATTCTCCTTTGGATGCAAAGTGGATGGATACCCAAGAATTGAATACATTTTCCCATCTTGTACAACACTATTTAGAAGCCTTTCAGTTGAGGGCAACTGAATAATAGACCGGGGGAATGTAACTTTTTAGCCATGACTAGCTCATTCAGTGAAACATCTTCTAAAGTTGTCTCTAAAGTGTGAGTTAACTAATGACTATGTGAATAGAAAATACATATGTATTTTTAGTACACATTTGATGGATCTTGGAGAGCCAAATGTGTTAGGGTTCGGAACCCTAAGGGTCAGGGACCCTAAGTAATAGTTTAGGGTTTGGAAACCCTAAAGGTCTGGGACCTTAGTATTTGAGTAGCCCGGGATACTCCAAATAGTCGTATCTAATGGATCTACGAGAGCCAGATACTAGTTATAGTATTTGATGGATCTACGAGAGCCAAATACTAGGCGTATCTGCAAGCGTCAGATACCTGCCAAAAATAGAAAGTATTTGTGATACAAATACTAGGCGCAAGCACAAAGTTAAGATGGGACTCTATTAGAAAGCAGTGCATACATGATGTGATGCATACATGCATTTCATATGTGTTTGTGGATTTTCTGTGTTAAAACTGCATTCGGGGACGCCCGAAATAGTAAGTTTAGGTAATAGGCATGATGCCTGTGAAGCACTCTAATCATGCGCTGCAGGGTACGGGATCCGATCCCGCAGTCGGCGTAGTTTTCGGACAAGTAAAACACTTTCTATTGCTTGGCCGGCCAATGTTTAAAGGCCGGACCTAATAGTGCGGGAACCAAAGCTTATAAGATTTAACTTATAAAAAGTAAGTGTGCCACTTGTTTTACATGTAGAAGTTTGCTATTTTTACACCCCTACACCTCAAGATGGCGCCCTCTTGAAGAGGAGATTGCATGGAGGCTTTACCTATTCACTCTCTTGTTCCCCTAGCATGCCAAGCTAGATCCAGAAGCACAAAGATTGCTCAAAGACATTCAAGAAGACTGGTATGCATGGTTATTTTCAGCTTCCTCTATGTGGTATAGATTATCAGAGAGCATGGGAGCTCATCTCTACCTTGCAAGAAGATGGCAGAGCAACCATAACAGATGCCGATGGTTGGCAGAGTATGGAAGTGAGAGTTACAGAAGAGATAGTGAAAGAGGCACTCAACCTAGAAGAGTTCCACTGAATTGGCTATAGCACCTTCAAGAGAGAGGCTAGAAAACCAGAGACATACAAAGATTTGGTTATATTTGAGACGGATTAGCCCATCATTTCTCCACGACTATGACAGAAAGAAAATATGTGAGGGGAAATTCTGCTTCCCACATTCTTCAGGAGATGAAGGTTTATGCTCAACACATCGGCATAAAGAAGAAGCCATTCCTGGCTACTGGTCACATGCTGACAAGGGTGGCTATGTCTTGGGGATGATTAACAATCTGCCGCCACCCTTGAAGACATAAGAACTTTCTACAATGAGTATGAGCAAAGTTGGAACATCTACAAGGAGGGAACCAGTGAAGAAGGAACCAACCAAGAGGAGTACAGGGTTGAGAACCAGGGTCATAGAAGGAACAGAGCTTGAAGATGTCCCCAAGGAGGATTTTCTCAAAAGAAGAAATACCCAAATAATACCTCTTGACCTCCTCAAAAGACAAACAATCTGACCATGAGGAAAAAAGGATGAAAGAGATGAAGATATGATCCCCAAGACACAGATTCAGAGGGACTTCGAAGCTGCCGCACAAATGGCTAGGGAACAAAGGACCAAAAGAAGAGAGTCAAGGCAATAGAGGCCTGCTATACCAACACTTGGTTTTGCATGAAACGCGTTTCATGACATGTCCAGAATTGGTGTTACGTGATATGTATGTGTTGCTATAGCTTATGTCATCCCTTTCTATAAGTTTCGTGTGATTCTAAGCTCGGATAGTCCATGAAATGACCGATTATGTTAGTAGGTAAGCTAGTGAGATTCTGTTGTTGTCGTCTTGATGTTTGTAAAAACTATTGAATAGCAAGTGTTGTAGTATAGTGGTTCACTCCATTGTGCCTGACAAGCCAATGTTATTTCCATGCCCCAACCAAGTCCCTTCCCCTTGCATTGATTTGATTGTTAGTCGATTGTAAAGATATGCTGTGGACATCCGTTGCAGGCAACCGCTAACAACTACTGCAACCATCTCTAGGTCATGTGTAGGGTAGGTCACCTCATGTTTTCTCAATTTCCTACACTTTTATATGACTACTCTCTCCTCTTGAGACAAGACACACGCAAGTTGATTCCAATTAGCATCACAAGTCACTATTAAAGGTTTCCCCATCTCTGTAATTTAAAATTCAATTTTCTACCACTTTTCCTTTCAGGGTCTCAAATGTTGCTTGGCAAGCCTCAGTCTAAAGAAACCCCTTACTCTTCTTAGTCAAGTCAATGAGAGGACTAACTATCTTATTACCTCAGCCGTGGGTGCCAAAGAATAGACAAGGGCTGGTCTATTATACAAAATAGAGGTGGAGTTAGGTGCAACCACCTCCACTAACTTTTCTCCAAAAAGGAGAGGTTCTCATTAATTACAGATGATGTGGAATATTACAATTGAATCCTAAAATAATATTAAATCCTAAAATTGGATATTCATATCACTCCTCCTAAGGCTGGATTATCTCAGGCTATTGTTACCATCCCGTATCCTTAGTGGCAACTTGTTTCCTCTCAGTCTCTTATTGCTTCTTGTATTCCCATGATCTCAAAGGATTCTCCATGGAGACTAAATTTCCACCTCTTTCCCCTCCGATCTCCTCCTCTCCTTGGTTGGATCTCCATTCCTGCTTCAGCTCCTCCTCGCCACGAGCGTCATGTACCATGGGATTTTTTGGATGCCGCTCCTTTGGCTTGGATATTTTGATATTGTTGATGCCAATGCTGACATGGCAGGCCCTCTGGAGCTAAAATTCTTCATGGTTTACAGTGGAAACATGACTGTTGACTCATTGACTTAGCTGCCCTCTTGTTATGTCTTTTACTTTTCATTTTACTAAGGAGGAGCCTTGGACAAAAGATTTTGTGCAGTCCTATACTTGCATGCAGACTCAACTTCACCTTATCACATGGTAATTTGGAGCATTGTCCCCTGAGTTCTTGCCTTTGCACTTGGAATAGTATTTTGGAGTAGTGCAATGGCTCGATAGCTCTGAGAGGTTCTGCTAGTTGTCGCTCTTATTGGCTTTTAATGAGACTTGGGAACCTACCCTCATTTTTTGAGAGTGGGACCTTTGAGTGGCAACATAGACTCTCCAATGCCTTGAGGCTTTCCTCTCTCAATGTTCATTACAGTGCATGATTACAGTGTGGGAGGACTTGTTCTTGTTCTTTCTCTTGGGCTTGATACCCTTTTTGCAACTAGATGTATGCTTTTGTGGTTCTTTCCATGTACAGATAGTTTGGGCTTCTTCTGTTTGATTTTATGGATATGCACATGGAGACTTGGAATACCAATGGTTTGTATAGCTCTCGCTAGTGTGGTGCACAGAAGCTTTTGTTGTGCCATGATTTGTACTTCTGGAGACACACTCAAACTACTATATTAAGTGTGTTCAAGGCCTATTTCTAAAATCCCTTATTTATGAATTTTTCAATGATCCTTTTCTTTTTAAATCAATAAATTGTTCCCAAATTTGTAAAAAAATATTCCTTCTATAAATTTTTTCTATAAGTTTCAAGAATTTAAATTTTCCTTCTGTTGAACTCAGGTGATAGGCACATTTTTGTTGGGGTGGTAAAGCCCAATGTGCCAGCCCAGTAGTCTGGGGCGGCCGGACACTAACTTACTGACCATTCATATGAATACTCAATAAGGACTCGAACCCTAACCCACACTATTATTCTAGTGTGTGAGTCCACAAGCTACTGTGTCGTCTCCTCCACCGCACGCGCACCGCACGCTTGCACCGCACCGCGCTTCACTCCAGCTATACCATGGGCCTTCTCTCACTAGATACAGGTTATTCCTAGAGAGAGAATGCCAAAGAGAGCTAATGCTAGGACATGCAGGTGGTGCATTCAGGCAATGGAAACTACCGACAGGTGAATGATACTCCATAAGTGCATAGATTGAATCTCCGGAAGAGATTCACATGTGCAAGGGCTCTAGGAAGATTTTACACCATGAAAATAGCATGGAGAAGGTGGAAACTCATGCTATGATGTGGACTCATGAGGTGGCCATGGTCAAGCGGTGGAGGATGGGGCATAGATTCCAAGAAGCTTCATCCAAGAGAGGCACCTTTGAAAAAGTAGGAGCTTTGCCACTTGTGAGGCACTTGACACTTCAAGCATGAAAAAGTCTTCTCCAAAAATAGCAGGGGCGAGGGAGCAAACTCGTGAGCTTGAAGGGCTTCTCTCTCTCTCTCTCATTAGGAGGGCACTTGGGGCAAGAAAGGGCTCATATGAAAGCTATCCTTGAGAGTCACAAGGCTAGACCCACTCATCTCTCTCTCTCCATAGTGTGGTTAATGCAAGATTAGGTTAATCTCTTCCATAAGAGTGATTAACTCAAGCTTAAGCAAGTCCTTCTCTCTCATAGAAGTAATTAGTTCATGCTTATGCTAATTAAGTACTATGATTAAGAAGCTTCCATGAAATCTTGAGCCCTAATATGAACACCTTGCCCCTCTTCTCCGCTAGTTCCTATTTACCTGGAAGGGTATATGCTCCATGTTTATGATGTTATGTTCCATGCTAAAGGCTGGAGGTCCTAGACTCCCTAATTAAGAAGAAGATTGTATTTATCTTGATGATAAACTTGCTTTGAGTTGAGAACAAAAGTAATACAAAGCCTTTCGAGGGGGCGACCGGCCTCACAAGAATTGGCCCTCATTATGTGGCATGCGCATTGCTTAAAGTTATTTATAGTTATTTCCGCATACATAATTGTCTTGCTACCATAATGCTATTAACATTCACATGCTATCGTTATGCAAATTAATTCAATTTAAGAAACTAAAGTAATTGAATACAACAAAGTAATTCAATTAATGTTACACACAAAGTCCTTTGGAGGGGGGGACCGTCTCCAAGCAATCCGGTCCTCATTGAGTTGTCAATGTTAAATGCTTTTAATTTCTCTTAATTATGTTGTAAGGATTGTGATTTAATGTGTAAATTCTAATGAATTCAGCCCCGTACTACTTAAGCTCTCTTCTCAAAGAGCCCTCTTAATGGAAAAACTCTCTCTTTTCATTTAAAAAGTCCGCTGTGGTTGCATATAATTACTAGTATCTCTGACAAAGCTAGCCAAAATGGGTTGGAGGGCATAAGCGTTAGAGTTGGGCATTCTGCAGCCAAAACATGCTCAAAGGTCAGTCCCAAGGCTTCAAGTCCTATATACTCTATGCATATGGTTTGCATGAATGTAATTTTTCTATTTTTTTTTCATCATTTAGAGTGAAATACCACTCAAGCTGGAGAGTTAAGCCTATTTACATCTTGTTGCTCATGCGGATAGTGGTGTTCATAAGAGTCGAAGTCTACGTCTAGTTATTCGAGGACAGAGAAGGATGAGTAAGGTTGTTTACTGTGAGTTCTGAGTGCAGAATGATCCTTTTCTACAAAAGCCACTTGACACTCTGTCGGATTGACTAAACACTACTTCCATTAATAGTCAACCAGTTCATGTCTCAAGTACCTATAGCTCAGTGTCGCACTGCATATCTGGATTTTTGCATTCATTGTGAATGCATCTAGGGTATCACATTGTTGGATACACGCATTAGGCACACTATCTAGAACCATGCACATAAGAGCGCACAAAAAGCATGTTAAAACTGGTAAAAATTAGCTAAGATTTGCAACCAAATTACACCAACTACTGTTCCATACAGCAAAGAATGATCGAGAAACCCATCTAAGACAAAGTGGAGGTTAAAAATTGTCCAAAAACCATCTCTATGGATAGATGGGGATTTTCTTCAATGGTCACTCCGTAGTGAAAAATCATCATTTGTCCACCACTGATAATGCACACCAACAGCACAAATGCCTTCTTCATGAAGCCGAAAAGCAGGAAAATGGTTTATACATTTGAAAATAAGTGCACAAAAGGCCACTTGTGGATAGATGGCAATTTTCTTCATCTGTGGCTCTTTGCCAATCAAATCGTGCACAAGTTGCATTCCAAAGCAGTGTTGTACCATGCTCTAAGACATTGCACATGAGCGAGAGCAGTCAACATTGCTTTAGCATGCCAATAAGAGCACAAAAACATTCCTAGTGGACAAATGGAGATTTTCTTCAATGGTCACTTTGTGGCAAAAAATCCTCATTTTGACATGAATAATTCAACAAGGTTGCATCCATGCATACCAAACCTTGCCAGAATGAAGAAATTTTAACTTTATATGCCAACATGGAGTCAACATGAGTGCTATAGCTATTAGAGGTGGATAGATGGTGATTTTTTGCATCTGTGCAGGTGTAGTGGACAATATAAACATGTCGGCAAACTAATTTCATCAAAACTTTGCTAGGAAATAGTTACAGTTGGTGCGAGGCTACTTCTAGCACCATGCGGAGACCACAAAATGTGCAAAACCTATCTATGTGGACAAATGATGATTTCTTCAAGGGTCACTCCACCATCATTCAGACACTGATAATGCCAAAAGGTAGCATCCATGCCTACCAAACATAGACAGAATGCATAAATTTCAATTACACAAGCTAAAACACAAGGAAAGATGGCCAAAAGACTACCTCTAGACAAATGGCTATTCTCCTCAACGGTAGCTTTCTACAGCTTCACTTATGCACCCATGTGGACACAAATGGTGCCAAACCCAACCCAAACATATTGCATATGAGAGAGAATGGTGAAAATAGCCTTAGCATACCAATAAAACCTCAAATTTGCCTCATGTGGACAAATGGCAATTTTGTTCACCCGTGGACACCTAACCAGCCAACTTGGTCTCCTACTATTGTAGCTACTCCGAAACCACATCTACTGAACCAAGGGTGCTGAAAATCAAAGACCATGCATAAAAGGACTCACCAAAGAGATGCAAATGATGTTATGACGCAAATGAGTAGGCATAAAAGGACTCACCAAAGTAGTGAAGCAAGGTTTATCAGCCAAAATACCCATTGACAAGAGCACAACAAAGAAAGACAATCACAACAAGTCTCAATGCCAAAACAAATGCTTGAAGCTCAAATACTATGCAAGGGTGATGAACACATATGGGTAGAATGCCAAGAACCAAGATGCCTACAATCAAGCAGTTGGATTTCTACTCAAAGCTCATTGGAAGCACAAGGTTACTGCCAAGGAAATAGAGAGTTGTGGCTACCACCAACGCGCATGTGCATGTGCACTCACACACATACGCCTCGTGACATTGTAGGAATGCATGTGTGTGGCACACACGTCAACACAAGATCACATGCAACCGTGTTCGTGAGTGACCGTGTTGTACACGACTTCATCGCACAAGATCATGTGCACCATCGTCGTGAGCGCCCGCGCCGCACACAAGCCCACGTGCTCCCACGTTGCACACAACCTTGCTGCATAAGCCCACATGCGCCCACACCACACATGACCTCGCCGCACCCTCACAAGAGCCATCTAACCACAAGCACCCACACCAAACATGCCTACATTGCACACGATTGTGCCGCAGAAGTTTGCGTACACCCGCGCCGCACACGCGCTCGCAAAAACAAACAATCAAACAAACAAAACAAAACAAAATAACACACAAACAGAAACACAAAAACAAAAATAAAAATAGAAAAATAAAAATGAAGAACCCAAGGGAGGAAAATATATTATAGCGCCATTAAAACTCACATGTGAACCCATCCAAACAGTATCCGATTGACCTCAAATTTGACGATCTTGTCCGGGGTACTCTTGTACATGGTAGCAGGTAGTCACAAGTTGAAAAGCTAGACGTTAGTGGCTATTCACTCGTAGACCAATAATTTGGAGCCAAAACACACCCTTGATCGCATGAACTTGACCAAACGAGCTTGGAATTAAACCAAAATTGAACCAAGGCATATTCACATTGTGTTGCATACGTAAAGTTAAAATTTGGGCCAAGACAAGCACTTAAGACCGCATTCACTTGCAAAATAAGCTTTCGGACATGAGGCCTCTAACAAACGGCCAAAAGGGATCGGAACGAGCTTAAACTTAGTGAGCCCATTTGCCTTATGTGGTGCTACACATTTGTGTCAGTCTGCCCCAAATCAAGCTAAGAAAGACCATGTTCACACGCAAAACAAGCTTTTGGACGACCTCCAATGATCGGCCAAACGTGATCAAAATGACCCTGGAATTGGTGAGGCACGGAGTCTTACCTCTCGTAAGAGGTAATTGTCCCATTTTCCACCTAGTTGAACTACACACACACACACACACACACACACACACACACACACACACACACACAAATATATATCTATATATATATATATATATATATATATATATATATATATATATATAAAAAAAAATAAACAAATAAAAATAAAAAAACAAAAAGATAAAAA
>JAOYMV010355334.1:0-15001 GCA_025802375.1 Polystichum acrostichoides
CTCCCTAGATAGCTCCACACATTGATGCTTTGACCCTTGCCATTGATGCTTTGACCCTTGCCCCACACCTCTAGGATACTCCTACTTGTGCAAGGCAGACGGTTCAGTCATCCGCAATGCTGGAGAGCTCCTGGAGACGCGCTTGAGAGACATTTCTTGGAATGATCTCTTGACTACATGGAAAAAAAAATCAAATGAGAAAAAATCATACATCATTGCCACTCTACATTATGATTTTCCACAGTCGAATGCAAATGCACGCTTCAACGACACTCTTATGACACGCAAGATGGGGGTGTTACTTGGGCATTGCCGTCCAGAGGCACACGATGCATATAAACAATGCATATAAAGAGGCTAGGAATCAACCCAATTGGGTTGATAATGACACGTGGTTTTTCAACAACAAGTGGATGTGCAACAAGAGCAGGCAGCAGCAGCACGTCTCATCTCGAGAGCGGGGGGATGGATGCAATAAAGCGCAACTTTGTAAGTATTACTTCACATCCATTAGGCGCAATGTTGTAAGTTTTGGATGGTGCTTAATGTCATGTTTTAAGGCATGTTTATGTATGTATTTCATTTGCAGTGAGGGGAGTTTGATCGATGTCCTACTAGATTGGAGAAGGAGTATGAGAGCTCTCATGGCTACAATCGTCTTTGTGTGAAGATCATGTCAAATGATAGCTACTCTGAGGTAAATTGTTTCAAATTCAATTAGCTATAATGTGCTCATGCGTGTATCTATTCACATGTCGACCATGTTCTCATTAAGCTTGTATGATTTTGTGTGTCGCCATCCCGATTGCGTGATGATGAGCTCTTCAATTAGGGAAGTGGCGCTTTCCCTAATTTATCATGTTTTGTAATCCATTAATCATAATATAATAGCATCATGTTTTGTAATTTGGGGATCCTAAAATGTTGCATCTTTGGCATGCAACAAAATTGTAAACTTCATTTTGTAATATTGAAGTACAATCTTGTATATGTTTCTCGCAATTATAATACGTATATAATCGCGTTATGGTCTGGACCTCTTGTAAATTCATTATGGTCTCTTGTTTTTCTTATGGCACCGTTGTAATTGATCTTGTCTCTTGTTATGGCATTATGATTGATATTGTTATGCCCTGCATAACATTCATTATAAACCCTTACAAGGGTGTATTTGGGCAGAGTGTAGCATATTGTAGTTTTGGGGTTTCCCAAATACAATATGCCCCACTCTTCGCAAAACATTTTGGGGCCGTTATAATTGATCTAGTCTCTTCTTATACCATTATGGTTGATATTGCTATGCCGTGCATAACATTCATTATACACCCTTACAAGGGTGTATTTGGGCAATGTGAGCTTACAATCCCCTCTTTACTAGATGACATCAAGGTAGATAACACCATTGTAAGCTGCTTCACAAACAAAGGAAGGAGTATCTTAGAAGGGAGACCAAAATCACTTGGGTCAGCGTAGATGACACCTAGGACCACTGAAAGCAGACCTCTTGCTGGGTCTCACAGAGGGGGCAGAGGGGGATGAGATGCACAATGATTTAAATGTCGGTGACATTTCTTTTGCTACCATCAAACCATGAGTGTTCATGTAGGCAAAAATAAAAACCAAGCCGATGCTGAAGGGATATAGTCATAGAAAGCAAGAAAAAGGCATTATGCCCTTGTGTTTACACGTCGGTTTACACATGTGGACACATGGGAAATTTATGGATAAACAGAGAAAGTGATATTAAACAGCTAGAGTTTAAGCTAGTCAAAATTTCAGTAGCTAATTATTATAAAATTCCCTAAAGCAAAGGAAGCGAAGCACAGAGCGACTAAGGAGACAACTTCCCCACTTGCCCTTATAAGGAGACAACTAAATCTACCCGTATTATCAACAAGTTACTATGAAGAGAGGAGAATTTTGTCAATCGAGGGACTGCAAGGGTCTGAACTAGTGTTTGCGAGAGAGAGTAGAGAGAGGCTTAAAACTTGTCGTGATATAACGGCATAAATTTAGAATACGTTGTGTGGCGCGTAATTTTCAGCAGAAAGAGTAAAAGCTCCTATTCCTAACTAAGTGAAAGGCCCTATATACAGTGCACACTATACGGCAGGCACATGGAAAGAGGCCAATCTTCTGTAACGCCTCCTTGGAAGTCCTCCATGCGGAGGCCATCCCCTACTTTTGCTGAGTTGGCATGGCCAGCTTTTAAACAAAAGCTTCCCATCTCTTGTCCGTCAAAAGGTGCGTGCCATGCTACTTTTCCTTCCCGTGGTGGTGTGAATTGCAGCCAACTTCGGAAGGAAGGAAGGTTAGTTTGCGCATGAAATGAATTAACGTTAAAACCAATAATTGGGGGAAAAATGGCACCAGCCCCGGCGTTTGGCGTAGCGGTGGGGCGAGGGAAGGCCTCCACCCCAGGTGGTGGGTTCGACCCCGCCCCCCGTGAGGGACCTCCCATTGATGCCAAGAGGGCTAGGGGGGTGTGACAGGGTAAGAGGGCAAATAGCGGGGCTGGTTTTTTGTTTTTTTTTGCACCCACACACACAGAGAGCTCTGCTCTCTCTCTCTCTCTCCCTCTCTCTCGCAGCCAACCAACCATCTACCTCTACTCCATTTTCTTCATCCCCTCTTGCCTTCTTGCAAGCAAGCTACATACACATTGCTCCATTATGCCTAATTGCATACCATCCTGCTAT
Source organism: Polystichum acrostichoides (assembly GCA_025802375.1). Taxonomy (NCBI): domain Eukaryota; kingdom Viridiplantae; phylum Streptophyta; class Polypodiopsida; order Polypodiales; family Dryopteridaceae; genus Polystichum; species Polystichum acrostichoides. Next base: position 2,700 of record JAOYMV010355334.1, read on the forward strand.
GCAGTACATGGCAAATTAGAGGCCCAGACTTCGTCCGTGGCTGAGGCGTATCTCCAGTACTGCACTCAGCTGGAGCTTCAGACTCGCATGTATGTGCCATGCCATGAAGACGACGTTCGCCACCTACGTCATCTTTGGCGTAGAATGTCTCAATATGGGACATGCATCCAGTACTTTCTCAACAAGATTATTAACAGGTTCAGATTTGAAGTGGACTAGTTTTCTCCTAATTTGCTACCCACCAAAACATGATCAAGAATCTTCAAAACAATATGTAATTGCTGGACCCATAATGTCATCAAAAAAGTCTTTCATAAAATCGTCCTTGGGGTTATTAGGTAACATCCGCTTCGCCTCTTCATCATCTGATTCATCATTAACCAGCTGCCTCTACAGCCACTTAGTTAACATCATTTGTACCACTGGCCTGGGCTAAATCCTCAACATGCTCCTTCAATCCATAGCATCCATATATATGGAGCTTATGCACAAAGAGTTGCTGCAACCGCTCATTAAACGAGTCCGCAGTAATCATCTTCAATTGAAACTTGGCCTCCAATTAACTCCTTTAATCATCTTCTTCAATTGAAACTTATAAGATTCTTTTCTGAGAATTAACAGCAGCTGGTCCTTCAAACTCTTTTTCTCTCTCAAAAATCCACTTGGCCATATATAATGATTGCATTCTTCCAGCTCCAAAGCACTCTAAGTGTTCTCTTAGCTTGTTGTAGCTGATTCTGCAACTCTAGCTGCGCTACCTCACGATCCTTCTGTTGACTCTCAGTTTTCTTTGGCAGCATTTACTCTGGGGGCTGCTATTTTGCTGGATAATATTCCAAGCTACCAAAATACTCCCTACTTGATTTGTAGCGGGTTGTGACACTCTCCTCAGGCTAGTGTTCATAATTCAACATTGGGCAAGGATTGCCAATGTTATGAGATACATAGACTTCTTGCAAAGAGTTTGGAGATGGCAGTAAATTAAGTAGATATCATCCCCTTTAACCGAAACATCGGTGGTCTTCGACTTCTGAACAGTATCGACACAGGGATTAGTATCTCCAGTAGCTACATGTATGTTATTATAATATAGCAGGCTAATTTGTTATAGCTACATTTTCGATAGCAGGCTGTACACGTACACTCTTGCTAACGCGCCATACCATGATAAGTTTTAATCATCCTGCTCTGTGGCAAAGAGGTCCGGCCTCCCTTAAGTATTGTCCGTGGCTGCTGCCTCCCTTCAATATTATATATGTACTTTGTCCGATGCCATGAAGGCGTTCTCCGGTCCAACTACGTCGTGTTTGGCGCATACATAGCGAGTCGAGGTAGAAGCGGTCTGCTTCCCCTTCTTTTAATCGTGCATCTCCCTGCATGCATGCTCTGCATGCCGCCCCCTCGTCTCAATGTATCTGCCAGCAAGAGTACGACGAGGGCAACAGCTGGCAAAGCTTATAATTAGCCCTGGCCTCCAGCGGAGGGATGTACGTCCCGGCAGGCTCTAATTCACATTAATCCAACTCTTGCAGCAAGAGTGCTCTTGGTGTATTAGATTTTGTAGAGAGCAGGTAATTCGATCTAATTGGTTGTGCGCAGAGGTGCTAGCTAATTCTTTCCAAAGGCCCCAGACTTAATGTCCAGTCTATTATATAATTGTGTAGAATTAGCCTTGGCCGGAGCTAGTCATGAGGTCTGCTGTCCAGCTAATTAATTGATCAGCATTAATTCTCTTATTAATTGATCAGCTAATTAATTGATCAGCATTAATTATCATGAGAGCAGAGTTAGAGCTAGGATATGTGCATCACTTCTAACTGCACAACAACATATATATGTGCATCATGAAGAGCTCACTAGAATATTTGGAGAACAAAACACACGCATGCGCATAGATTGGGAGGCATACCAGATCGACAGAAATGCGTAAATTTATGGGAAGAGCAAGGCTTAATTATGGGAAGAGCAAGGGAAGGCAGGGTTGATCTCCTCTCTCTTCAGAGTTGCACGTACGTACACATTACATGACCCCATTTCGGGCTCTTGAAAAAGTATGGCAGTCAAGAAGCTGCGCCACAGCCATAGCCTTATATATTATATTAGCCATCGCTCTCCCACCTCCCTGCTTAAATATTTATACACACACATTCAACGTATTATATACCATCGCTCTCCCACCTCCCTGCTTAATTACACACACACTCAATGTATTACTTGTTTGCACTCAACGGTTCTATTTGTACTAGATCATAATACACACGTCACACTAGCCCCACTGGCGAGCTAAAGGGCACGGTGATTTGACTGAGTGAAAGCCATGGGATCAATGGTGGTGCATGGCGCTCAGGATCGGGTGCAATCTGGGCCGTCCAGTGAGTACACTCGGCGTCAAATGGTAAACTCGGCCTGAAGCATGACGTGGCCAACAGGGGACGGGATTTGATTGCTTGCGTGGCAAGACAGGCTGCCTGCGTGGAGGGGTGCTTGCGTGGAGTAGGGGGGAAATTTTGAAATCGCGCGCGTGCACACACACAGCTCGCGAGTATGAGCCTCCTCTGCTGCTCTTCCTCTCTCCTGGCTGCTTTGCCTCCTGCTCCATCAAGCAGAGCTGAACCGCCTCTTTTGTAATGCTCTCGTGGACATCCATTCTATTTCAGTGCTTGAGCGTCTCTTCGAATGCATTGATTGCAGGATATGCACGAGCTAAGAAAGCTCTGAAATGCTTTGAACAAATGCGGTGTGAGGGCATCCTTTCGGATCCTGTAACCTACACCTGCATGTTGACAGCATGCGTCACGATTAGAGCTGCTGGCAAGGGGGAAATTATTCAGATGCTTTAGTGACAAATGCGTGGAGCTCGGTAAGGCAAAAGAGTTACTTGACGTGCATGGACTACATTAATAGCAAGCTATGCTCGAGAGGGGTAAGGCCAAAGTGCTTTAGATTGTTTTGATCAGATAAAGCATGACGGCATCCTTCCAGATGCGGTGACCTACACATGCATCTTGAAAGCATGTGCTCCGCTCAAAAGGAGAAACAAATCCATGATAAGATTCGAGGCAAGGTTTGCTGCTGAATGGTATTGTGCCGGGCGTTGCTCTTGTGGACATGTATGCCAAGTACGGCACTGTTTCAAAGGCACGACAATTGAAATGTTGTCTCTTGGAATGCGCTGATGGCAAGATATGCATCCCTCCAAGTGTAGCAACTGACACATGCATCTTCAAAGCATGTGCATTGATTGGAGCCGTTGACAAGGGGAACCAAATACATGCGGCAGGGGTTGCTGCAAAACAATATTGTGTTGTGGGCAATGCTCTTATGGACATGTATGCCAAGTGCGGTGCTGTTGTGAAGGCACGGCAAGTGCTTGAGGGACTGCCTTCTTGGAATGTTGTCGCGTGGGATGCACTAATTGCAGGATATGCACAAGGTCGTCAACAACTATGGGCAAGCTTTGAGCGGATGCAGTGCTCGTGAGTCCCGGTAAAGTAACCTACACCTGCATCTTGAAAGCATGTGCCATGATTGGAGCCGTTGACAAGGGGAAACAAATCTATGATGAGATTGCAAAACAATATTGTGCTGGGTAGTGCTCTTGTGGACATGTATGCCAAGTGTGGTGGTGTTTCAAAGGCGCGACAACTGCTCCATGGGCTGCCTTCTCCTTTGAAGAGATGCAACGTGAGGGCATCCTTCCATATGCTATGACCTATGCATGCATATTGAAAGCATGTACGACAATCGGAGCAACTGACAAGGGGAAACAAATCCATGATGAGATTGCAAGGCAGGGGTTGCTGCAGAACAACACAGTGTTGGGCGGTGATATGTATGCCAAGTGTGGTGCTGTTTGAAATGCGCGACAAGTGCTCGTCGACGGGCTTCCTTCTCAGGATGTTCTCTCTTGGAATGCAGGATATGCACAAGAAGGTCAAGTTGAGCAAGCACTGAACTGCTTTGAAGGGATGCAGCGTGAGGGAATCCTTCTAGTTGCAGTGACCTCATGTGCATCTTGAAAGCATGTGCCTCAATCAGAGCAGCTGACAAGGGGAAACAAATCCATGACGAGATTGTAAGGCAGGGGTTGTTGCAGAACGACATTGTGCTGGGCAGGGCTCTAGTGGACATTGCTTTCCCCCTCTGCTCCTCTTTCCCCCCTTCAATGTCCCTTTGCGCTGCCCATCTCCTCTCTCTGCTCTCTCTCTTTGCTCTAACTAGAATACACGATGGTCTTGTGCAAAGAGGCTTGCTTGAACATTGGTCAGATGCTCGGGTGTACATGTATACAAAATTTGGTGAGCTCGGTAAGGCAAAAGAGTTACTTGACATGCTCTTGTGGACATGTAAGCATGTAAGCCGAGTGTCGTTATGTTTAAAAGGCACAATGTGTGCTTGAGGGGATGCCTTCTCAGGATGTTGTCTCTTGGAATGCATTGATTGCAGGATATGCACAAGAAGGTCAAGCTTGAGCAAGCTCTGAACTGGATCCGGTAACCTACACCTGCATGTTGAAAGCCTGCGCCACGATCGGAGCTGCTGGCAAGGGGAAAACTATTCAGATGCTTTAGTGACCATGTATGCAAAATGCAAGGAGCTCGGTAAGGCAAAAGAGTTACTTGACATGCATAAGTTCAACGACGTTTTCACATGGACTACATTAATAGCAGGCTGTGCTCAGGCCAAAGTGCTTTAGATTGTTTTGATCAGATGAAGCATGAGGGCATCCTTCCAGATGCGGTGACATATGCATGCATCTTGAAAGCACGTGTGCCGCTGACAAGGAGAAACAAATCCATGATAAGATTTTGAGGTAGGGCTTGTTGCAGAATGATATTGTGCCGGGCGTTGCTCTTGTGGACATGTATGCCAAGTGCGGCACTATTTCAAAAGCACAAGTGCTTGAGAGGCTGCCTTCTTGAATTGTTGTCTCTTGGAATGCACTGATTGAAGGATATGCACAAGAAGTTCAAGCTGAGCAAGCTTTGTACTGCTTTGAACAGATGCAACGTAAGGACATCCTTCCAGATGCATTAGCCTATACGTGCATCTGGAAAGCATGTTCCACTATTGGAGCCACTGACAAGGGGAAACACATCCATGATGAGATTTCGAGGCAAGGGTTGCTGCAAAAGCATATTAATCTAGGCAATGCTCTTGTGGACATGTATGCCTAGTGTGGTGCTCTTTCAATGGCGCAATGTGTGCTTGAGGGGTTCCCATCTCGGAATGTTGTGTGTTAGAGTACCCTGATTTCAGGAATACTTTCTTTTTGTCAGCTGGAATAATTTCTTGGTATTCGGATTTTCAACATGCATCGGTCTTGCACATGCCATGCTTTCATGGATATCAACTGCTTTCTTATATGAATGCTTGCTCTATGCATTTCTTTGTTATGCAATATGTGGCGGAACAACTTTGTATTGGTATCCATGCAACTACATTGGTTGTTTCTTATCTTTCCTACCAATTTTGCCAAATACTTGTGATGGAATGAAGTGGTTGTTTTAAATGTATGGAATTCTCAAACACATTGCTTGTTTGCTATCTTCTTAGAATGTCCATAAGAGAGGTTGATCCGCGAGACGATAGGTTTCAGCTGGACAGTTTATTGTGGAATGTTGTCTGTTGGAGTGCCTTGACTTCAGGATATGAAGGAGAAGGTCAAGCTCATGGTTGCATCCAGAAAGCCTGTACCACCATTGGAGCTGTTGACGGGGAAACCAATCCATGACAAGATTGTGAGGCAGGGGTTGGTGCAAAATAATGCTTTGCTGAGCAATGTGCTTGTGGACATGTATGCCAAGTTTGGTACTCTTTCAATGGCTCAATGTGTACCTGGGGAGCTCCCTTCTCCGACCTTCTCCAAAGGTTGTTTGTTGGAGCGCCCTGACTTCAGGATATGCATGAGAAGGTCAAGCTGAGCAAGCACTAAACTACTTCCAACAAATTCAGCGACCTCTACTTGCATCCAAATGCAGTGACCTCCTATGCTTACATCTAGAAATCCTCTACCACCATTGGAGTTGCTGACAAGGGGAAACCAATCCATGATGAGATTGCGAGGCAGGTTTGTTGCAAAAGAATGCTTTGCTGGGCAATGCGCTTGTGGACATGTATGCCAAGTGCGGTGCTCATTCAATGGCACAATGGGCTCCCTTCTCAGAATGTTGTCTGTTAGAGTGCTCTGATTTGAGGATATGCACAAGAAGGTCAAGCTGAGAAAGCACTAAACTACTTCAAACAAATTCAGTGGCCTATGCTTGCATCTAGAAATCCTGGACCACCATTGGGGCTGCTGACAAGGGGAAACCAATCCATGACAAGATTGCGAGGTAGGGGTTGGTGCAAAAGAATGCTGTGCTGGATAATGCGCTTGCGGACATGTATGCCAAGTGTGTTGCACTTTCAATGGCGCAATGTGTGCTTGAGGGGCTCCCTTATTGGAATGTTATCTGTCGGAGTTCCCTGACTTCAGGATATGCACAAGAAGGTCAAGCTGAGCAAGCTCTAAATTACTTTAAACAAATTCAGTGACCTATGCTTGCATCCAAATGCAGTGTCCTATGCTTGCATCTAGAAAGCATGTACCACCATTCAAGATGCTGACAAGGGGAAACCAATCCATGATGAGATTGCGAGGCACGGGTTGTTGCAAAAGAATGCTTTGCTAGGCAATGCGCTTGTGGACATGTATGCCAAGTGTGGTGCTCTTTCAATGCACAGTTTGTGCTCTAGGGGCTCCCGTGTCTTCTTATTCACTATTGTTGCCCTATTAGTGGCACTCTACTAACTTTCCGCTTCTTTGTAGCGCCCAAACACGCTTATGTACCCATGGAGCCCTTGCATCCTCTTGTCAAGTTGGGTGATGTCTCCAAAGAGGAACTCCCCCTAGGCGCTGTTCTTATGGACATGTATGCCAACTATGGCATTGTTTCAAAGGCAAGACAAGTGATTTAGGGGTTTCCTTCTCAAAAATTTCTCTCTTGGAATGCGTTGATTACACGATATGCACAAGGTCATGCTAAGCATTCTTTGTATTGGAATGTTGTCTCTTGGAATGTATCACACCTGCATCTTGAAAGCATGTACCACGATTGGCGCCGCTAACAAGAGGAAACAAATCTATGATGAGATTGCAAGGCAAGGGTTGCTGTAGAACAATATTGTGATGGGTAGTGCTCTTGTGGACATGAATGCCAAGTGTGGTGCTGTTTTGAAGGCAGGTCAAGCGCTTGAGGGGGTTGCCTTCTTAGGATGTTCTCTCTTGGAATATTGATTGCACAAGCAAGCTTTGAACTCCTTTGAGCAAATTCATCTTAAGGGAATCCCTCCAGATTTAGTAACCTACACTTGCATCTTGAAAGCATGTGCCTCAATCGAAGCCGTTGTCAAGGGGAACAAATACATGATGAGATTGCAATGTAGCGGCTATTGCATAAATTGTGGACATGTATGCTAAGTGTAGTGCGGTTTCAAAGGGTCGACAAGTGCTATGGGGGATGCCTTCTCAGAATGTTATCTCTTGGAATGCATTGATTGTGAGGCAAGGATTGCTGCAAAAGCATATTGGGCTGGGCAATGCTCTTGTGGACATGTATGCCAAGTGCCGTTCTGTTTGAAAGGCACAATGTGTGCTTGAGGGGCTGCCTTCTCTAGATGTTTACTCTTGGAATCCATTGGTTGCAGGATATGCACAAGAAGGTCAAGTTGAGCAAGCTCTGAATTGCTTTGAACAAACGCAATGTGAGGGCAGCCTTCCAGATCCACCTGCATGTTGAAATTGGAGCTACTAGCAAGGGGAAACAAATCCATGATGAGATTGTGAGGCAGGGGTTGTTGCAAAAACATACTGTTTTGGGAAATGCTCGTGGACATGTATGCCAATTATGGTGCTATTTCAAAGGCACGATGTGTGTTTGAGGGATTTCCTTCTTGGGATATTATCTCTTGAAATGCACTAATTTCAAGATATGCACAAGAAGCTCCAACTCAGCAAGCTCTGAATTGCTTTGAACAGATGTAGCCCGAGGGCATCCTTCCAGATGCAGTGACATGTACTTGAAGGGGTTGCCTTCTTGGGATGTTGTCTCTTGGAATGCACTAATTCAAGAGACACACAAGAAGGTCAAGCTCTGAATTGCTTTGAACAAATGTAGCCTGAGGATATCCTTTTAGATGCAGTGACATGTACTTGCAATTACCGCGGTCTAGTTTTAAAGCATTTTAAAGCAAACTCTCTCATGGTTGGACTCCAATTTCAACATGTGGATGCGATAAAATGCTTGCTTGAAGCTGGCAAATCGTAACTTTTGGCTGCATGGCTACATTGTTGTCTTTTTGTTTCTGACATCTATGTGTCATCATGTGTGTTCCTATTATATGGCATACATCACTTCTATCAAAGATAGAGATACGTATGCCAAGAGCACAAAGTGCTCGAGGTTCTACCTTCTTGGGATGGTATGCACTGATTGCAAGATATGCACAAGGTCAAGCTGAGCAAGCTCTGAACTACTTTGAACACATCCTTCTAGATGTAGGGACATGTGCTTTTGTGCTTCATGTGTACAACCACTGAGTGTTACACTAAACAGTTGACATTTTTGGGTGTTTGGGGCCTTTGAGTAGTGTCACATAACATTTCCTATGTTGCAAAGGCACATTTATCTATCTTATGGCCCTCATCAATAAATTGTATATATAACAAAGAATACGACTAGCATGATATAATGAGCAACTTGACTGTGCATTGGCAATTCTTTTTGAGTTCTTGCAAGTCTCATGCAACACGTTTTCAATAGCATATGGCAGCCGTTTCCTATGCTTTTCTCATTCATGGTAGTCTAGTCACAAGGGTGATCCTAAGCAGCCATACTTAGGCATATTGGGTAGCATACATGCCCATGCCATGCTGAGTTTACCATGCATGCCCATACCAATGTTTATCAATTCCAAACCTGCCATGCCGAGCTGAGTTACCATGCCCATGCCATGTTGAGTTTTACACTTTGATGTGCTCCCAATGTAGTATAGTACATGATAGCATGCAAGAAGTGTCACTCCAATCGGAATAGCAGAGCATATAGGTGTGCCCATTTGAAGCATAGCTAGTTGACGTAGAACCTAGCATTTTTCCCAAGATTATCTCATCCATAGTAGGACAGTCACAAGGGTGATCCTAAGTCGCTATACCTAGGCATATTGGGTAGCATGTATGCTCATGCCATGCTAAGTACACCATGCATGTCCATGCCCATGTTTACAATGCTCATGTCGAGTTTACTATGCCCATGACTAGCCAAGTTTACCATGCATGTACTGAGTTTACTATGCCCATGCCAGCTGAGTTTACTAAGCGTGTTGCAATATAGGAGCTTCAGTAGGGCCAAGAAATACATGCTCAAATTGCATTGGAATGTTTGCTGGAAAAGGATGTCATGGTTGGCACATCGTTGGTAGATATGTATGCCAAATGTGGTGCATTTGAGAAAGCACATGAAGCCTTTGATGTGGTCTCGTGGAACACCCTAATCTCGCAGGGTATGCACAACATCAGCATGGTGAGGAAGCATTTAATTGCTTTGAACAAATGCAACATGAGGGCCAAATATTACGTGCTGAGATTGTAAGACATGGTGAGCCGATGTCTGTGAGTTCTAGCATGCAAGATCCAGAATTATGTGAGACAAGTGTGTCAAGGTCTGGAAATGCAGATCCTTGGGGCTTGTGGTGTGTGTGAGGGCATCCTTCTAGATGTAGTGAGTTCAGCAGGGCCAAGAAATACATGCTCAGATTGCATTGGAGTGTTTGCTGGAAAAGGATGTCATGGTGAAATTGCCATGTTAAGTTTACTTGAGACGTACAAGTCATCCTTGTAAAGTGTCATGGACACATCGCTAGCCAAGGATAATAAGGACTTCTAACTATAGCTATAAGCTTAGGGGATTAGTGTTCAATGTGTTGTAAGCCTCTACAAACGAGCTACATGATTGAAGTAGTCATGCCAAGGAGAGGAGGGTTCAATCTGCATTTTAAACATAGGGGGGCTAGCAGTGTCCAGAACACTCCAGGACAACATGTATGTAACAAGTTAACTTAGCATGGGCATGGGCATGGTAAACTCAACTACTCATGGGTATAGTAAACTCGGCATGGGCATGGTAATCATGGGCATGAGCATGCAAGCAAACGCGGCTTGGCAAGGACATAGTAAACTCAGATTGGCAAGGGCATAGTAAACTCAGTTTGGCAAGGGGATAGTAAACTCGGTTTGGCAAGGGGATAATAAACTCGGCACGGGCATTGCAAACATAGGCATGGCATGGGGCTAGCGTTTGGCGTTAAGAATTGCGATCCAACTTTTGGCATTAAGAATTGCGCCAGTTTTTTGAGGTTGCCACATGGCTAGCTACCACGTCATCAATTGGAAACTGTATCAAAACTCTGGCAATATTCATAACTACATGCTGGCATTTCATCTTCAGTCGTAGGCTCTCCATTATCCTCTCCGAACTGCACAAATTCCTTGGTAACCATTTGAGGACCAAATTGGTACATCCCCTTGTCAATTTGTTGGTACCTTGTGGGTGCCTACTACGCCAATTCAGCCATTCTCACTCACTTTCTCCTCTCTGACCATTCCTGCAATCTACCATCTACTTCAGCTTCCATTCTCTATCTTTCGCAATCCTCACGAATTCTTCAAAGGTAGGTGGTTGCTTTAGGTCAACTTTGACATTGGAAAAGTGCCCTCAACTTGTATCTGCTTAAGACACTGGCATGCTTTCTCATTCAGGCCATGTACCGCATATCTAGAGATAAGTCTTGTCCAAGAAACTACATCTTGAACAAGGAAGCTGTCAAATACTTTTTGTGCAAAAGCAAGTAATCCACACTTAGAATAAATATCAATCAATGTGCTGCCGAGAACCAAAATGTCTTTCCAAACAACTCTTTGTAGAGATATCAACATGCATTTCTTGGCCCTTTTCCAAAGCTTGTAAACTTCCATAAGCTTTCAAGCCACAAATATGTGATAGCATCTGGTGAGAATCCATCATGTTGCATTTGCGTGTAGTACTGTAACGTGTCCCCACCATGCCCATGATCTACATAACCTATAATCAAAGAGATCCATGAATAAACATCTCAGCCTGGAAGCCAATCAAAAACCTTCTCAGCTTCAGTGAGCAAGCCACTATCCTGCTCGAGCATTCATACTCAGCAGCACCAGCAAGCTTCTCAACCACCTAAATCAAGATTAGGGAATGACAAAGAGGAATAAAAAGTGCATGTTGATATCCTGGTCTTTCCACAAAACATCTCAACCATGTCACCTATCACCTGTCTCGGACCAAACATGATACAATGTCCGTGCTTGCCATCATCATGCTTGTAACCAAAAAGCATCATCTCACATGGAGACCTTGAGAAACATTAAGCCTCTTCTAGTGAGCACCACATCTGCCAGCCTTGCCCATCGATCACTTGTCGTGCCTTTGAAACAACACTGCACTTGGCATGCATGTCCACTAGAGCACCGCATACATGTCCACAAGAGCACCGCCTAACACAATGTCGTTCAGCAACAACCCCTGCCTTGCAATCTTGTCATGGATTTGTTTCCCCTTGTCAGCAACTCCAATAGTGGTACATGCTTTCAAGATGCACACGTAGGTCACTACATCTGGAACGATGCCCTCACACTACTCCCTTCAAAGCAGTCAAGTGCTTGCTTGGCATGACCTTCTCAAGCAGATCCTTCAATGAGTGCAATCCATGAGACAACATTCCGAGAAGGCAACCCATCGAGCACTTGTCACGCCTTTTAAACAACACCACACTGGGCATATATGTCCACTAGAGCACTACCCAGCACAATGTTGTTCTGCAACAACCCCTGCATTGAAATCTCGTCATGGATTTTTTTCCCCTTGCCAGCTGCACCGATTGAGGCACATGCTTTCAAGATGCACACGTAGGTCACCGCAACTAGAAGGATGCCCTCACACTGCAAAGCATTTCAGTGCTTGCTTGGCGTGACCTTGTGCATATCGTGCAATCAGTGCATTCCAAGAGACAACATCCCGAGAAGGCAGCCTGTAAAGCACTTTTTGAGCCTCTAAAATAGCACTGCACTTGCCCTACATGACCACTCAGTACAATTTCGATCTAGAGAAACCCCTGCCTTGCAATCTTGTCAGGGATTTGTTTACGCTTGTTAGCAGCTCCAATCGTGGCACATGATTTCAAGATACATGCATAGGTCACTACATCTAGCAAGATGCCCTCACAGTGCA
>JAOYMV010366436.1:0-14966 GCA_025802375.1 Polystichum acrostichoides
TCAAGCAACTCTTTTGTTGCTGCTCTTATGCATGTCGAGCAACTCTTTTGCCTTTCGAAGCTGACCACATTTTGCCTACATGATGACCGGAGCATGTGAGCACTTTTTAAGCAAGCCCCTTTGCACAAGATCTTCATGTATGCCGGTGCCTCTACCAAGATCTTTGTTTTGGGGCATGCATGGCTGAGGAACTCCGAGCCAATGCGTGCATTTTCATTGCTGCTCTTATGCATGTCGAGCAACTAGATCTTCATATATGCTGGTGCCTCCAACAAGATCTTTGTTTTGGGTACAAGCCCTAAGCGAGGCCATAAAAGCATCTATTTGAGATAGGGCATGTCAAGCAACTCTTTTGTTGCTGCTCTTATGCATGTCGAGCAACTCTTTTGCCTTTCGAAGCTGACCACATTTTGCCTGCATGATGACCGGAGCATGTGAGCACTTTTTAAGCAATCCCCTTTGCACAAGATCTTCATGTATGCTGGTGCCTCTGACAAGATCTTTGTTTTGGGGCATGCATGGCTGAGGAACTCCGAGCCAATGCGTGCATTTTCAGTGTGGCTGTTTGCTTTGATGCCATCGTACAGGTAGAGCCTCTTTATACCAAATGCCATGAAGGCTCCACTTTCTTTAAAGGGGTTGGGCTCACTTGTGTGGCCATTGCTTTGGACTATGCTTGTGCTGCCATTTTCTTGTGTGGCCATTACATGTGCGGCTGTAAGAGTCTCTTCATGTGCAACCACCATTGGGGTCTCCAACAAGTTTGTGTTGATTGATTTTCTTGGTGTGGTGGCAAGAGTCTAGCAATGGTGTGTGTTGGAGTGAATTGAGAATGGGCAAGAGTAAAGTAAAGATCATTAAATGGGGGTGTGTGCTGGAGGGAGTTGAGAATGGGCAAGCATAAGGGCTTAATTTGTGATTGAACGGAAGAGATGGTGAGGCTACAACAAGACTGTGTTTGGGATTAATAGAAGGGAATGGTGGATCAATATGAGTGCTACATTTTGAGGGTGAGAAGCATTCCCTCAACTGCAATGATACCGTGTGAGAATAGTGAGGACATGAGCCGGAGAGAGAGAGAGAGAGAGAGAGAGAGAGAGAGAGAGAGAGAGAGCATAAATCTACATTGTTGTAATCTTGTCAATTTTGTAATCATTAATGTCATCGGAGATGTCAATCTACATTTGCAGCTCGATTGGGGATATGAGGAAGACATTAATGAGCTTGAATTAGTGATCGACTCCATGTCAGACAATACTTCTTCTGAAGCCTTTGCATCGAGCGATGAGATGGAGTTCCTCGAATGTGATTTGATTCCACCACAAGATATGCAAGAGGATGCACAAAACGCAGCCGGGGGTTCGTGTTTTCTTGATCTCAACAAACAGGTCCCTACTTCTCTCTCTCTCTCTCTTTCTCTCTTTATGTATCATTTGGTACATGTGTACACACACACACACACACACATACAAAATATGTTCATGGCATCGTACATATGTGCTTGAGCTCTACATGAATACAAGAAGCACCATATGGTCCAGCTAGCTTTTCTTGGGGTGTGTACGTGTGTACGCACTTGTGAGAGAGAGAGAGAGAGAGAGAGAGAGAGAGGGAGAGAGAGAGATCTAATTGAGCTTTCCAATAGAGTCCTTATCAATCATTAATGTGATTTGCAGCCTGATTGGGGATTTGAGGAAGGCACTAATGAGCTCAAATTGGAGATCGGCAACATGTCAGGCAATGCTTGTGAAGCCTTTGCATTGAGCAATGAGATCGAGTTGTTCAAATCTGATTTGCAACCACAAAATGCTGGTGAAGATCTCACACATCTCTTGGATCCATGCGCCTATGTCTCATCGCAATACTACTCCTTTGATAGGGCAACATATAAGTTGATGGAGGACGATCTTGGCGGAGGAAAATTTGTCACAATTGAGATGATCAACTCTCATGATGCGCGTGGGTTGCTTAATTTAAAGAGATGGAGACGAATCAAGGAAAACCTTTGTCTTCTTCGAGATAGTTCTGCCACAGGTGGATCTCGCATAGGGCTGAAATCAGCACCTTTCTTGAGAGTCCCATGCATAGAGGAATGGAGGAGCATTGTGAGTGCATATCATATCTCAGACACAGGGGTGCATCAAAGCGTGAAGGATACTATGGATGCAATGAAGCTAGAATGGTGCATCGACACAAGCAAGCATGGCATACCCCTCAAATATGTGAAGGATTGGGTCATAGCTTGTGGTTGCATGCTCACTCAAGGGCAAGCTGATGGTTGTAGTACTAGAAGAAGATCAACAGTGGTTACTGTGGTGACAGATAGGGCTCATGTGGAAGAACGCTTGAGCTCCATAATGATTGAATACAAAGTTCGACTAGTAATGAAGCGGTCTACCAAGAATCGGATACCTTCAAAGACCTTGATGGAGTACTTCTGCCATCGCGGTGACCCGGTTGCTCGTAAAGGTACCGAAGCACGAAGACTACGAAAGTCAAAGAAAGTGGGTTGTCCTTTTAGGGTGGCAGTAGAATATGTAGATGGCTCTGACAAAGTCACCATAGCCTTGCATAATGTTCATGAGGGACATGAACCCGGCACACGCGCTGATCTCTATCACTTGCCAGTGCATCCAGAGGTCATCGCTTGTTGTATGGCTGATTTATTTGATATTGGCACAAGCCGCCATGTCGCAAAGATGTCCAAATCAAAGGAGACCTTTCAGATTGAACGTGCTTCATTGCTTGACCGTGTCATTTTTAGGTTCTTTATGATTCCAAAAGAGGTACAAATGGTTGCATATCAAATGCGTTCGCAAGGCATGCATGCTCCTGATGATTGGGGGACCATGTTTGTAGAGGCCCTTACATTGCAGGGCCAACAAAAGGTAGTCTCCTCAAAGCCCATGCATAGAGCAAAGTGATGGTTTCAGGAAACTTGTCTATTTACTTTGGCTTTCTCGATTATGGTGTGCAGGTACTTTATGTTCAACCATACAATCCACATGCAGAGGAGGAAGAAAAGAGACCCTTTGTTCTCATCATCCAAGATCAGTGGATGTTGCAAGCGGCCATGCGATTCTCACATCAAAGTGCGTGGGCTATTGATAGTACATTCAAGACGAATGTCTTTGGGCTTCCCCTATATGCAGCCGTTGTCCCGAATCAGCTCGGAGTTGGCATTCCAGTGTGGCTGATGCTGTGTACGAATGATGTTGGCACTCGTCAGGAGAGCATAGCATTAGAGTTGACGCTTGGAAAGATATTGTCCAGAATGCATGGGGTTCGACCAAGTGCCATAGTGATTGACAAGAATCCCCAAGAGCTTCATTCCATCCTCAAGGTGATCAATGAAGATCCGCATTGTTGGGCTGAAGGTGAGGATGGAAATCGCCATCAAATCGCATGCCATGTACTCTTATGTTGGTTTCATGTCAAGAAGGCGTGGGTGGAGAATTTGCTTCCGCAGGTGCGTAGTATTTTTTGGACCAGAATTTTACATGCGAGCCATCTACTTGCTTGATGTGTCTCTTTGCTTCATGTGTCTCTTTCCACTGATGATGCAGGTTCATGGCGACATGCGAGATCATATATATAGCTCCCTCTCAAACCTCATGTACACTCCTACAGAGGAGCAATTTGATGAGAGATATATGGATCTCATGCAACACTACTCACAACATGCCAATGTGCAACGTTACATTGCGAATGGCTGGTGTGCAAGTACGTGTGAATGGCGGAGAAGGTGGCCCAAATTTGGTCGTCTCTTCCCGCATGGATCTGTTGATACGACAAATCTAGTGGAGCGTCTATGGCAATACATCAAGTATACCCTCCTTGATGCAAAGATCAATCGCCCCATCATTTCCCTCCTACATGCGCTTGTGGGAGATTCCACCACAGGAACCCACATGGGAGGCACCCTCTTGGAATTCTTCAAGCAAAAGCAAGAGATAGGTGGGAATACATTCTTCTTTTTGTACCCACCTTCCATAAGATGTACCTAATTAGCTTTCTTTATGCTTGTTGTAGCTCTAAGTATATTTTTGTCAATTTTGTAGCCGACTCCGAACGGTACAATAGAAAGGGTTCTAGCAAGTCTCAAACTGCAAGGTTGTCAGCTGGTGAGAAGATCTTGAGACGATACATGGCTGATCCTTCAACACTTGAAGTTGTCGATGCATCCATGCTATTCTTCAAGATGCAAAGCACTTCCGAAGCTACAATTTGGTATCATGTCAGTATGCAATCCATGTATTGTGATTGTCCAGATTGGACGTCTGAGTGCAAGCACTTGTATGGACTACGACTGATAATCCAGGACCACTTCCCACACTTGGGGCATGTGCTTTCTATCATTGATAATGTGCATGGTTTCAGCCACGATCTAGAACAAGATCATGTTGGTGTGGAAGAAGACATGGTGCAACATGAGATTGAGGATCAGCATGAGTTTGAGGATCAGCAACAACAAGTAACAGATCTTGATAAGAAGATTATTGAGTGCCTTGAGGGCATAAAGAGATCAGTGCAGGTTGTTGAAAATAGTCTACAACAGTACACAGTTGAATACAAGGAGTCCCTTCTAAGGGACTTGATGAGATGTAGCTTTCTTATTCCCAAAAAGATTGACCTACCCTTGAGGGGAAGCATTAGACAAATACAGGCGCATGTAACAGAAACTAGGCTTGGTCATGGCCAGCCGCGAGTACAAAGGGATGAGCTCCAAGTAGATATTATGTCCAGACAGCCAGAAAAGCATGTTCGGACTACTGGTATACTACGTAGGAAGCATCAGCGTGGGAGGAGTCGTGTGCGCTTCAACAAAAGACCTCGGATCTTCTGTCCTCATTGTTGTAGCAAGACATTGCTAGTGGATCCAAGAGGGTCTAGCTCTTGTCATACATGTCACTCTCTATTACCCTTGTCCGGGAGACAAGCACCCTCCCTCGATTGTGCAAGTATTCTTGTCAATCAAGGCGTGAAATTGATTCAAGATGTCGAAGTTCAATTTGCTATTATCAGCTCTTGTGAATATGGGCCACTTGAGGAGGATGAGAGAACCTTCACACTCACTCTCTCTTCTGGGGAGAAACTTGAGAAGATCAAGGCATCCATATGTAGAGTGATTCTAATGTAGGATGCATAGCAATAAACTCTTCTGCGATTGTAAGCTTTGTGCGATTGAAATTGTATTGTACATATGCAAGCGTAAAATCTACGCTTTTTTGTCAATGTAGCCTAAGCTAGTACTCGGATGTTTTGTGCATGCAATAATGAGGAGATAACCTTCTGTGCGTACTTCTTTCTACATGTTTTCAGCTTGGGAGTATCCCTTACCATATCAATATGTCATTGTCAACATCTAGGATTTGTGAGCTATATGGTGTCATTTTGTTGATTAAAATGTGTGCATCTGTGCCACCGCCTCCCTCTCTTCTTCTCTCTCAAATCATTCTCAAAACAAATGGAAGCACTACGACCATGAAATATAGCAGTGGTAGTATACCCTCCTTATCTTTGCAAAGCAAAATAACCTCTCAAATCATCCAGAAGATCAACTCAACTCACCACACCACAAACGCGACACCAATGTCATCATTACCATAGAGATTTGCTCGAGGCACCATAACTATATCAAGTAACAATCTATGACATATACAAATTATAGATACACGAGCACTCTGATGCATAAATATCAGTGTGCCCACTATACTATGTGTGACTTTTTCGCTCACTAACAATGCAATCTAGCTCTCAACACAATGCAAGCAGTTAGAGTTCTCAAAACAATACAAGCACTTGTGTAACACTTGGACAAGAAAGTAAAGTACTCAATGATCACTCAATGCATGTGTCCAAAAATGCAGCATATGCTCTATACTTTATTGTA
Source organism: Polystichum acrostichoides (assembly GCA_025802375.1). Lineage (NCBI taxonomy): Eukaryota > Viridiplantae > Streptophyta > Polypodiopsida > Polypodiales > Dryopteridaceae > Polystichum > Polystichum acrostichoides. The sequence goes on from JAOYMV010366436.1 coordinate 5,894, forward strand.
TCAACATTTGGGACAACATTGACACATGCATACAAGGCATCATGTGTGCATGACATTAGTATATATCCTCACAAAATTTTGGTAACAAAAGGACTTGGCAAGGAGTATTAGTCTCACACTCATAGTCTTTGGAAAAAATTGGCAAAGTTTCAACACTTTGGAGCGTGATAGCTTGAGCAAATATGGTCAAGGCTGAGTAGATGCGCTCTATCACCACACCGCAAACATTCAACATTATCACCATCGTAGATGCACTCTATCACCACACCGCAAACGTGACGATATTTACGCCATTGTCATGATCGTCGTAGATGTGCTCTAGCCACCATGCCTACATCAAGTAGCAATCTATGGAATCATTGTAGATGTGATCTAGCACATTTGCAAACACGATGACACTTACGTCAATTTCGTCATCGTCATAGATATGCTCTAGCCACCAACTCGACATCAAGTAGCAATCTATGGCATATACAAACTATACATACATCTGCGCTCTTATACATAAACGAGCATTTAAGCTTATCACTAATGACACTTTAGTTGTTCATTCATCATAGATGTGCTCTATCACCACACTTGCAAATGCGACAATACTTAACGTAAATGTCATCATCATCCTAGATATACTCTAGCCACCATACCTGCATCAAATTGCAATCTATAGCATACACACATTATGCATATACGAGGATCCTTATGCATAAACAATATCATTTGAGCTGACCATTAATGACTTTTTAGCTACCAACTAATGATAGAAAAAAAGTTAACAAGCATAACACAATACCACATTGTATTCAAATATAGATACTTTGTTTCAATTGTATTACTACATCCATCAAAATTACATCCATTATGGGCTGGATGGTAGGAAGCCCAAAGATACCATCTACGCATCACAATCAAAATGTGCCCAGGGACGTAGGACGCACTATACATAAGGCAAAATATATCCAACGGCTATACTACATAGAAATCAGAATTTGTCTAGAAGTTACAGCACATAGAAGTAAAAATATGTCCTCAAAACATGCTTTATACTGATCATTCCATAGAAAAATATGTCCAATATCTACGCATCCGAGTCAAAATGTATCCAACAGCACACTAGAGAAAGCAAAATCCATCCACGAATCATGCAACATGTGCTGATCGTCATGCGTGACCCAAGGTGTTCTGAATCCATGCATGAAGGTCCATGCGTAGATGACACACATCCTCATACGAGAACCAATTCTCTGTGAGCTGTAAAGATACAAAAATAACATTAGAAACTAATGTGGAATAACCCACACAAGTGATGAGTGCAAAAATCATTTTTTTCATACCCATCTATTCATGTCAAGCCTCTTTAGAGCTCTCGCCCGTAAGAGATGCACGCAAAAGGCCATCACGTAGTAGCCACAATCATGTGTGTTTTGTTGCTGAGGCATTCGATACTTGCAAGTTTCCACCTCCATTAGTGGCATGGCCAACTCAACTGCAAGCGTCGGATTACTGCAAGTCTTCGACAAACATTGTAACGCACTACAAAAGCATATACTTATTATACATAGATGTACCACATAGAAGCTTACTAAGGCAAAGAGTTAAAATTTCAAACAAGCTTTCCAATCAAAGGGATTTTCAATTGAGAATCAAACCTATAAAGATATGGCATGCATTGAAAGGGATCGATGACGCCATCGAGTGAGTCCATGTAAATCAGCGTCGTCTTTTCTACATGGAGCTTGGGCAACTTCTCATGAGCTGGGTTAAACCATGCAAACAAACACCAATGGCTCCTATGACAAGCACACGAATAAGGGAAGACAATGAGCACTTAGAACCTGGCAATTGAAAAAAATCACCAGAAAACTACTTGTCTCTACGTAGAAGTATGCATGAAGAAAGGAAAAAAGCACTCACGACTTGACCACTGGGAAGAAAATCCACATAAGGTCACTTGCATCAATATGCGAGAAGAAGGATTCCATCTTTTTGTTATCCCTTTGGTTCTCCACCACATATCCAAACCATAATGAATCCATGAAGTAGCTTTGCCCAACCAAGCTTATCTCCATTGTATTCTCAATCCACCTGCATCAACCAACACACGACGACATCAAGACCATACTCTATACACTTTTCCCTTGACTTGCAAGTAGCAAAACGTTCGAATCCGCACATGCCAAATAGATTCATCACGTCCGTGCAAGCCCATCCATTGTTAGAAATTCCATTAAGAATAGGCATGTTTACTTTTGCAAAAAGCCTAGAGATGAGTGATCTAAAGTCCGCCGACTCCAAACTGCACACATTGAGAAAAGATAACATATTATTGATCAGCAAACATCACATCTATAGAAATCAGCTGGGCATGGATTTGTTGTTCTTGCTTGAAAGCTGGGCACTTTACCCTTGGCTTGTGGGACCACCACCTCTTCTTGTCACCTCAACAAACCCTCTTTTCTCCCTCAAGATGGTTGTTGTAGCATGTTCAGAGACGGTGTCAGGTGATGATACAAGTATGGGACTCGTTCGCGACAAACCTCTTTTGTGCATGTTGCATTTAATGGGCAACTTCTCTCTATGCATCGGATGTGGGCTGTTTGTAGCCTTAGGCCGCGTGTCCGGCCTTGTGTTTGAAGCCTCCATAGAGCTATCAATGCCGGTGTAAGGCTCACTTGTCATACCCACATGCTGGCCTTCCTCCAACTTCTCTTTGGCTTTGGGATTTTGCCTCTAAGAATCCCATGACAAGCATCACGCATGATGAAATCACAAAGCATGTGCACATATGGTAGCAAGTATGAAATCAAATTATTTTATACCTGTTTCCCATAACCTCCAGCAATTTTTACACTTGTTGGTTGCTCACTTGTCATCTCCACATGTTGGTCTTCCTCCATCTTTGCTTTGGCTTTGGGCTTTCGCCTCTAAGAGAAGCATATCAAGCATCCGACAAAAAGCAAAGACACATGATAAGGACGAATCTAAATAAACACACATAAGCAGCCAACATGCAAGAAATAAAAAAACACACATATACACATGATAGCAAGCATGAAATCAACACTTTCTTATACTTGATTCTCAAACCCTCGAGCAATTCTTGCACTCGTCTTTTGGTTCCGAAGAGCAAATTGAGCGTCGTATGCAGCCATTTGTACTTGAACAAATTGCATAATGTATGCTTCTTTTGAGGCAAATTGTGCCCTATCAACATCTGTCAACACATCACCCCACATGTGCATAGCCTTGACAAGTTGTCGATCCTCATGTGTCTCCTTGGCAACAGCCATCTTGCGATCCTTCTCATAAAATCGCTTTCTTTGCTGATTTAGAAACGGGTTCACATCACTACTTCTTTGCCTTTCCTGACCTTTCTTTGGACGGCCGGTTTGCAAGATAGGGATGATCCTATATTCACCATGCACCTTGAGATGCTCTTGCAAACGCGTTCTCTTGAAGAAGTTAAATCCTCGCATAGGGCAAAGCACATCTGCACGACATTGGCGGGCCACTCTACCAGATCCATCAGTCAAGTACACCACTTCAAAGAAAGGTTTCTCCTACAACAATCAAGCATGTATTAGAACCATGTTAAGCTACAGACGACAAAGAATACCATACATTTGAATACTAGTAACAGCTGCTTGAATTCCATAAAAAAGTGTGAACATGGGTGCATTCTTACAAAAAAACATAATTCCAGCCAAGATAAAAACAAATCCTTCCAGCCAATAACAAAAAAACATGTTTCCAGCCGAGAAAAAAATTTAAGAAGCACGAGTGTATGCATTCTCTTATTGTATATTAGTGCAAACTTAGGCAAATCCCTGCTGCATGTTAGTGTAAACTTGGGCAAATCTCCATTAATATAAACTTGGGCCTGTTAATGTAAACTTTGGCATCTTTTAGCATACCTATACGTGGGTGCCATTGCTTGGGACACTCTATCAAGACCCGCACTTGGATGCGAGACAACATCAGATTGTCTTACTCTTCAAGCTCAGCAAGGTCACCTTCTTCCCATTCACACTCAAACTCAGACTCACACTCCGTGGTCTCCCTTTGTGTACGTACTTGTGTCCCGCTTGATCTGGAGTTTGTTAAAAAAAAAAAATAGTGGAGGAGACCCGGATCATGGATCAAAGTTCAGAATCCAAAACCCAATAAACTTGGACAAAGCCCATTATTGTGAACTAGGGTGAGACTCTACAAGCATGCAACTAGGGCGAGACTCTACAAGCATGAGAGCTTGCCGGATTGCCTTTATGTCCATTAGCGAGTTGGAGCGCAATAGCGTTTTGAAATCGATTCTGCTCAAGCCGACAAGCTCGTCGGCTTTCCGGATGACATAAAGGCCATCCGACAAGCATGGGAGCCTACTGGAGTATCTTTATGTCCATAAGAGTGTTGGAAGCACAATAGCGTCCAGTTGAACTCGCTTATGGTCAAGCCGGCAAGCACCCTATGCTTCCCGGCTTGCCAGATGACATAAAGGCAATCCAGCAAGCATGGAAGCTTGTCGGATTGCCTTTCTGTACGTAAGCGAGTTTGAAGCGCAATAACGGTTCAAACTCGCTTATGGTCAAGATGGAAAGCTTTCATGCTTGCCTGCTTTCCGGATTACACCACGGCAATCCAACAAGCATGGGAGCTTTCCGGATTGTCTTTATGTCCATAAGCGAGTTGGAAGCGCAATAGCATTTTGAACTCGCTTATGGTCATGCGGACAAGCTTGTCGGCTTGTTGGATGACATAAAGGCAATCCGGCAAGCATGGGAGCTTGCCGGATTGAGCATAGGCATTTTGAACTCGCTTATGGTCAAGGCGGCAAGCTCCTGTACGTGTCGGCATGTCGGATGACATAAAGGTGATCCAACAAGCATGGGAGCTTGCCCAAAACCCAGTAAACTTGGGCAAAGCCCCATTATTATAAACTAGGACAGGACTCTGTCAGCATTAAACTAGGACAAACCTCCAACAACGTAAACTTTGGCAACTCCTTGCAAGCAAGCGTAAACCTAGCTTAAACCATGCTGATCCATTAGAGAGATTTCCCTTGCGCGTGAAATAGAGGGGGGGCATCAGGATCAAGGGTTGCAGTGGCATTTCCATGGCGGAGAGTCTTGCTGATGGTGACTGACATGCGAGGGTCACCGCTCTATGGTCAGGACTTTATGGATGCATAGTTGGGATACTCGATCTTGGGTTATCGAAGAGCTCAGGAGTAGAAGTGGAGGAGGAGACCCCATTAATGTAAACTTCATAAAGAACATGGGAATATCTAAACACGTAGCCAAATATGCATAACTCCATAACCCAAAACCCTGTAAACTTGGGAAAAGCCCCATTATTGTAAACTAGGACAGGACTTTGTCAGCATTAAACTAGGACAAACCTCCAACAACGTAAACTTTGGCAACTCCTTGCAAGCAAACGTAAAACTAGCTTAAACCATGTTGACCTATTAGAGAGATTTCCCTTTGAGATATGAAGACATCAAGCTCTCTGAAAAGGCAACCTTGCTTCGCACTTTGCATAACAAGAGCATAAAGGCAATCCGGCAAGCATGGAAGCTTGGCGGATTGCCTTTCTAAACGTATGCGAGTTTGAAGCGCAATAATGCTTTGAACTCACTTATGGTAAAGCTGGCAAGCACTCATGCTTGCCGGCTTCCCGGATTACATAAAGACATTCCGGCAAGCATGGGGTCTTACCGGAATGTGAGTTGTCCATAAATGAGTTGGAAGACCCCATGCTTGCCGGAATGGGGTCTTACCGGAATGCACTTTGAATAGAGATAAGATAGCGCTTTGGAAACTCAAAGCCAAAGAGATAAGATAATAGCTTGGTTACTAAACAATTTACCATATAAATCTTGCTATGCGAGCTTGCCGGATTGCTTTTACGCCCATAAGCAAGTTGGAAGCGCAATAACGGTTCAAACTCGCTTATGGTCAAGCTAGAAAGCTTCCATGCTTGTCGGTTGACATAAAGGCAATCCGGAAAGCATGGGAACTTGACGGATTGCCTTTAGGTCCATAAGCGAGTTGGAAGCGCGATCACGCTTCGAACTCACTTATGGTCAAGCCGGCAAGCTCCCCATGCTTGCCAGATGACATAAAGGCAATCCGGAAAGCATGGGATTGTCTTATGTCCATAAGCGAGTTGGAAGCGCAATAGCGCTTCGAACTCGCTTATGGCCAAGCCGGCAAGCTCCTGTACTTGTCGGCGTGTCGGATGACATAAAGGTGATCCCACAAGCATGGGAGCTTGCCCAAAACCCAGTAAACTTGGGCAAAGACCCATTATTGTAAACTAGGACAGGACTCTGTCAACATTAAACTAGGACAAACCTCCAACAACGTAAACTTTGGCAACTCCTTGCAAGCAAGCGTTAACCTAGCTTAAACCATGCTGACCCATTAGAGAGATTTCCCTTGCGTGTGAAATAGAGGGGGGGTAGTGGGATCAAGGGTTGCAGTGGCATTTCCATGATGAGATGCAAGGCAGGGGTTGCTGTAGAACAACATTGATTGCAGGATATGCACAAGAAGGTCACGCCGAGCAAGCATTGGAACAAGAAGGTTCTTCTACATGCTCAGATCTCTATCTGCTTTCATGGCTAGGGAGATGTCAAACATGCTCTCTCTATCTGGCTCTATGGCTGTGCGTAGGTTCTACATAACTCTCTCGTGCTCTCTGTCTAACCATGCTCTACCGCTTTGTGCAATTTCAAACCTGATTGTCATCTATAGCTCTGAAAGTAGGTTTACTACTTGACTCTACTAGATTTTGGCAAAGGGAAATCCATCACTCTTTTTGGGCATTCTAGGTCTTGGGCATATTTTCCAGATGCAATGTGAAAGCATCGTTGCAGATGCAGTACCTACATCTTGAAAGCATGTGCCACAATTGGAGAAGCTGACAAGGGAAACAAATCCATGACAAGATTATGCAACAGGGATTGTCGCAGAATGATAGTAATATGGGCAATGCTCTTGTGGACATGTATGCCAAGTGCGGAGTTGTTGCAAAGGCATGACGATTGACAAGTGCTTGAGGGGCTGCCTTTTTGGGATGTTCTCTCTTGGAATGCGCTGATTGTAGGATATGCACAAGAAGCTCAAGTTGAGAAAGCTTTGAACAAATGCAGCATGAGGTTATATCTGAACACTTGCCCACAATATATACATTAAGAATGCCCAATATGCTGTGGGCCACATGCTAAGGCTAGAACCCGCATAGCAGAAGATATTTTGTAAGCGCAGAGAAATCCTACCCCATGCCAAGCTTGCACATCGCGACTGCTTCAGGCAAAAGAAAAATCAGAATCAACAACTTGTGTTATAAAAGGTGTGAGCCATGGCAGGCTGTGATACTTGTGGGAACTATAAGATGAAGAGGCTCAGAGAGCAGCCGTTGAAAGGCCCTATTTTTTTGGGTACAGAAATGATCTTCGGTGATCATTTATGTACCCAAAAAGCACCATGGCCTTGCCTTCTCACTATATCAGCACTTCATATCATTAGAACAAAATCGTGTCCATTTCGCTTGCCCGCTTGGGTGCTTTCATCGCATAAGGTATCTGAGAGAACAGAATGTGAGGCAACCTATGGGCACACCTCAGCAATACGCTAGGCCAATGAATGTGAATGCGGGCCAATCGGGAATGGAAAGAGCACAACCAGTGTTGGGAAATCAACCTCCCTTACCTGGTACTGCAGCAGTGAGGTTTGTACAACCGGAGGAGGAGTTGTATGAAGGAACCATGGTTCCTGTAGCTCCTTACTATGAGGAAGAAATAGAAAATAATCCTGAGTTAGTACATCCTTTTATGACTGCAGAAAGCAGCAGCATGGTGATTCCAGAAGGATCATACCAGATGGATCACAACACTTTGTGGTTTATTGCGAATGGCGGAGCAGGACAAAGACCACCCATGGGGCAACAACCTATGGCAAGACCACCTATGGCGGGAGCTCCTAGGGCTATGCCTCAAGGACCATGCTATAAGTGTGGGGAAGATCATTGGATCAGAGACTGTCCTCTAGGGAAGGGCCCTGTCCCAGGGCCCTGTCCCAGCCACTGGCAATATAAGACCAGCTGCACCAGCTCTACCAGCCTTGGTTAGGTTTTGCATTGATTGTGGTATCAAACATTTGGTACAAGATTGTCCAGTAAACCCGGAAGCAAAGGCGAAGGCAACTCTCAATTATGTTGAGGTAATGCCATCCACCACAGGCTCTCCAAGTTCATCAGAATCAGAGCAAGTTATACCATTAAAGGTGATAACAAGGGCTCAAGCAAAGGCTAAGGAAACAAAAGAACCTAACGAGAATGAGAACGCTCCTAGCTCAAGTGCAAAGAGTTCAAAACACAGCTGGAAAGAGAGAAGAGCTAGGCGAGCACTCAATAAAAAGAAACAAAAAGAAGCTGAAACTACAAAAGAAACTCACGAAACAGAAACAGGGGTAGAGATGCAAGCGCAGAAAACCTCTCCTGAGAAAGCAAAAGATGTAAGTTCTGGAGGATCAATCCTAGCAGACAAGCATTTTGAACCACTTGATGCAATGCTTCAAGCATATGAGGCAAGGTTGAAACCTCTAGAAACTCTTGAGGAAAGGTATAGAACTTACCTAGATCTAGTTAAAGAGGCCAGACAATTGTAAATTTATCGAAAGATAATTGAGGCCACTCAAGTCTTGACTGACAACCTAAAAACGAAACAACCCAAAGAAACCAGAGAGTCAAATGAGACCAAAGAGGGAAAACATGGCCAATCATGCCTGAAGACGAAAACGAAACGGGACCTACAATTGACTTGGAGAAAGAAGTAGAGAATCATCCAGAGCTAACGTCACAGGTACCCGAGGTGAGTGAGGAATGGGGAAACAATCTGTGGGATGCGATACAAAAAGTAAAAATAGAAGGATCACCCACACAAAACCCTCCTCTAGATGAATATGAAGCTCATTCGGATATCCAGAGATTACCTTCTCTAAAACTAGAAAACCTTCCAGTTCTAGATGTAGCAAATTTGTCAGCTTTGTTAGCTGCACCTATCCAGTGCACGCTA
>JAOYMV010377539.1:0-14830 GCA_025802375.1 Polystichum acrostichoides
GAATATTAAGCAGTCAGAGGATAGTGTTAATCTGGGTGATGATGACCCAATTCAATGAGAAATTCATAGAAACATCAGGAAAGGAGTTTCTGAGGAGCTACAAAAATTACAGGTAAATGAGGAAGAAGAACGACTAATACCGGTACTACCATTTCAAAAGGTAGCAACCTTGCGAGTGTTTCAAAAGTCACAAGATAAAAAACAAGGGGAAGAGGGAAATAGGAGCAGGGATATTTGTTTGATGACTTTATGAAAGCCAAATTGAGGTTAACTGTGGATTAAGTGTTGAGCTGGGTGCCATCTTTCAGACAAAAATTGATGGAGAAATGGACAACAAGAAATGTTTTGTCAGTACAAAAGGATGTACAGAAAGAAAAAGGGTGCAAAGCACAAGTGGAAGATGTGGATTACATTGTTCCAATCCTTGATGTGCACTATGCAGGGTTCCCAATCAAAGGTGCTTTGCTTGATGGGGGGACAGGAGTTAATATCGTGCTTGAATCAATATGTATGAAATTGGGCATCAGTAAATTTGAAAATGCACCTTTTCAGGTAAAAATGGCACATCAAAGGAGAGTGCAACCTTTAGGAATTATGAGGGGACAAGCACTGGAAGTTGTTGGACTGAAATTTGATGTAAATTTTATGGTGCTTAAGCTTGAAGAATAAAAAAAGAATTATCCCATGATTTTAGGCAGGCCTTGGCTTAGAGCTGCTAAAGTCAAGCAAGATTGGGGTGCAAACAAAATTGTGATTAGAAAAGACAAGAAAAAGGTGAAATTGTTGATGACCTCCAAAAGGATTCTACCAAAAGAATTCAGGCCATTACAAGTGCAAACTATCAATATAATACCTGAGTTATTGGAAGATGAGGAGGAACAGTTTCTAAAAAGCAATCCATCAGTAGTACCAGTATTTGAAGTGGATGTGGAGAACATCATGCAACAGTATGTTTTTCAGAAAAAGGAAGATGGGACCAAGGTTTACATCCAAAGAGATCAGGAATTGGATAAAGAGATGCAGAAGGACCTGACAGAAGACCAGTTGGATGAGACACTGGAGGAAACAAAGGAAGGTTTGGAGGTTGTGATACAAGCAAAAAACGATTATGAGGAACACATGACAAAGTCAACAAGAGTAAAGGAAGATGATTTGGAGGACTTCAATCTGGTAACAAAGAATGAGCCCAAGAATGTGAAGATCAGTGTTAACATTATAGGACAGTTCAAGGATGATTTACAGAATCTATTAAGGGAATTCAAAGATATTTTTCCATGGCATTATACTGATATGAAGGGGGTAGATCCTAGATTTTGCCAACATAAGATCAACCTTGAAAAAGATGCAATGTGTGTTGTTCAGAGGAGATACAGGATGAATCCAAATTTTGCTAAACAGGTAAAAGAAGAAATTGATAAGCTGCTGAAAGTGGGATTTATCTATCTTGTACATCAAGTGACATGGTTACAAGTCACCTATTTTAATAGTGCCTAAGAAGAATGGAAAGAAGAATGGAAAGATAAGATTTTGTGTGGATTACAGGAAATTGAATGCAGCAACAATCATAGATCTATTTCCTCTACCATTTTGTGATACACTTTTGGATGCAGTGGCAGGGCATGAGATTTATAGTTTTTTGGATGGTTTCAGTGGCTACAATCAAGTACTAATGTCTCCTGAAGATAGAGATAAGACAACTTTTGTTACAGAATGGGGGAGTTTTGCTAGCAATGTTATGACCTTTGGACTTAAGAATGCTCCTCCAACTTTGCAAAAGTGGGTGTAGGAAGTTTTTGAACCTTTCCTGACTACTTTTATGAGGGTTTTTCTGGATGATTTTAGTGTTTTTCGAAATGATAGTGGATCATCTGAGGATGTGTTTTAAAAGATGCAGGATGGCTGGATTAGCTTTAAACCCTTCCAAGTGTGCATTTACAGTTAATAGGAGAATCCTATTGGGACAAGTGATTTCTAAACAGGGAATGCAGATAGACGCAAGAAAAGTGGCTGCAACTTTGGATTCTCTAACACCTACAACCATTAGGCAAGTATTCAAATTTGTGGGGCAAGTCAAGTGGCACAATAGATACCTAAGGTGTCTATCTCATGTGTGCCAGCCACTGTCAAAATTGACTAAGAAAAAATCCATTCTCAATTAGGGATCAGAATAGGAGAGATCTTTCAGATTGTTGCAGAAGATGCTAGTGGTGGAACCAATTCATCAGCCTCCTGATTGGAACCTGGAATTTCATATTTTTTTGGATGCTTCTCACATGGCTATAGGAGCTGTAATGATGCAAGAGAAAGTGAAGGGCTGGTATAGGCCTATATACTATGCAAGTAGAGTTCTACCTAAGGCAGAGCAAAACTATATAGTCACAGAGAGGGAAGCATTAGGCATGATTTATGGGCTAAAGAAGTTCAAGCACTATGTTCTTGGTAATAGAGTCATTTTTTTTGTTTACCATCAAGCTCTAATATACATGGCTGCTAAAATTGAGTTGTCAAGAAGATTAGCAAGATGGGTGATATTATTACTCGATTTTGATTATGCAGTCATTCACACACCAGGGAGAAGTCACATGGTGGCTGATTATTTGAGCAAGTTAGAGAATGGTGAGGAACCAATAGAAGATCTGGATGAATTCAAATATTTTTCAAGTGCAAGTGACAATGTCAGATAACTGGTATGATCAGATGTTGGGTTTTCTAACAGAGGGTATGTTTCCTGATGACATGAGCAAGGATAAAAAGAAAAAGTTATCTTTGAGGAGTAGAACCTTTCTGATTATTGCACGGGTTCTTTACAATAAGGGCATTGATCAGGTTATCAGGAGATGTGTTCCTGACTCTTAACAAGTAATAGTCCTGAAAGAGGCTCATGAAGGAATTGCAGGAGGTCATTTTTCTGGTGAAGTGATAGGAAGGAAAATATTTCAAGCAAGACTTTGGTGGCCAACTATTCTGAAATATGCACATAACTTTGCAAAACAATGTGTGCAATGTGAGAGAGAGGGTAAAGAGACTGATAGAATGCCTCATCAACCAGTGTTTCCTTTGGAGCCCTTTCAAAAAGTTGGGAATGGACTTTGTAGGTCCAATCAAACCAGTGGCAAAGAATATGAGAAATAGGTATATCTTGGTGGCCATAGATTGGTGTACAAAATGGGTGGAAGCAGTAGCATTAAGAGATAACAAAGCATCTAGTGTGTCCAGATTTCTTTACATGAATATAATGACAAGGTATGGTTGCCCAATTGAGTTAGTCTCAGATCAGGGAGGACATTTCTTGAACAAAGTAATCAAGAAGTTGACAACATTGTATATGATTACTCATAAGAAATCTACCATATATTATCCTAAGGCAAATGGTAAAGCTTAAAGCTCTAACAAGATCCTATTGAGGATATTGAAAAAGATAGTTTCTAACAATAAGACAGATTGGGATCAGAAACTCGATTCAGCATTGTGGTCATTCAAAATTGCCTTCAAGGGAACAACAGGTTTCACACCATTTAAACTTGTTTATGGGCTTGAGGTAGTAGTTCCTATGGACTTTTTAGTGCCTAGTTTTAGGTTAGCTACAGAACATAAATTTGTCACCTGAAGATTCATTCGATAAAAGGTTGGACAAGCTTTTGGACATAACTCTCGTCTCTAAGAGCTTGATCTATTTTCCTAACATCCCATTCAATTCTCTCTTGTTGCAAAGTCTAGCACACCCAAGCTTCTTTCACTGGTGAGGTGTCAGAAGTGGGTGCTTGCGTAAAGTCCGAAGTGGCCAACTCAAAGTCTTCCACTGGGGTCCTTGTAACATCGCGATACATATGGTCCTTGAGGTTTACTCGAGTGGTGGCATGTTCATGTATGAGATATAAATAATCATACCCCCAGTCTTGGATCACTCTCATTTGACACATGAATGGTCTGCCTAGGATGACTTTGTAGCAAGGGTCTTGCTCAAAATCCACTATGGCAAACGTATGTTTGTATTTTTCTGCAAGACTTGATAATTATGTGCTCCAAGAGTCCTACAGGCCGCTCTAATTTTCCATCTACGAGTTGTCCATTCGTGTTTTCTTTTTCCCTATCATTCCCACATAGCCTTTGCGGCGATGCTTATCCCCGCTCTAGTGTCTAAGATTGATAAGGTTTTGAAACCATTAAAATCAACCAAAAGTGTGGTACTCTCTTCATATCTCTTACGGTCCTTGTAAGAGCTCACCTTTGTTAATGGCTACTTTTGAAATCTAAACTTGGGCTTTTCCCACAGATTTTGCTTCTAGCTCATTCATAGTGCTTACGACTTCTTGTTCTCGTATACTCTTGATACCTCACTCCACAACTTTGGTCTGACCTTTAAAAAGTCACCCAAAGGTAGTGTGGATGTCACAGGTGCCGACAAGATAGCTTGCAACCGTGCTGCGTCATTTTCCTCCAGAATTTTATGAGTAGAATTGGGCATAGATAAGATTATAGTCTCGATCTTGGAAGGTCCTATGAAAGAAGGCATAGTGGCCAAGGAGTTGGCTTCAATTTTGTGGCCATCGTTTTCCATTTCAAGATCCTCCCTTAAACTAGCCTCTTTGAGTTTTGCCTACTCCATGAGGTCCGCTAGAGATAATGGGATTGAAGTCTCTGATATCCCTTCTTGTTCCTTAAGTTCCCTTATTTCCTCCCATAGTTCATCCGCTGAGTGTTCACCAAGAGCACGGATCACTATCGTGTCCTTTTTTGGCTTGCAAATGCTCTCGCCCCCTTTTCGCATGCTTTCCTTTTCCGTTTCACTCACTTTCGAGATTGTTTCCAAATCATATTTGGAGGGATTCGTTCTCTTTGTCACATTGGTAGGCAGTCCTTCCATTTGATCTTGAAGTTCTTGTATCATTGCTTATTTTTTTATCAAATCAAGTTTCTCCTGAAGGGGATCTAGATATTCTTTTAATCGGGGTGGTATAGGCGTTTTTTAGGTAATCTAGCTCTCAAAAGCCTTCAGTAGGGTTTCTAGGGTTTTGTTGAACTTATTGACAATGATGAATCCTCCTGAGTCACTACCTATTTATGATAATTTTCTTGCGTCAAGTGCTTCCTCGAGTGAAGCATGAATTTCTGTCCTAACCTCAAAAATTATGATTAAGCTGTTGCTTCTTTAAAAAAAGGAAAAAAAACTTTTGTAAGCTTTGCCTTTAAATCTTAAACAATTAATCCCTTCTTGAGATCAGATGCGCAGAAATGAAGTGATATCTTCTTAAAGCTTTGATAATAAAGCTTGATTTTAAGCTTATGACAAGCCTTTAATTTGAAAGCAAAATCATCTTCATTGAAAGCTTGAAGAAGACTTTCATTTTAACACAAATGTTGATTTTTGTGCCTCCTCCCTCCACCATTTGAGAAGCCTGAACCGTGCCCTTTTTCTTTTGCCCAAGAAATGGAATAAATCCAAGCTTCAAATACCTTGCTCTCAATTGTTCTTTTGATGGTCCTTCTTCAAGAGCTCTTCTCCCAAGAAATTGTACTTGAGATCTTTTGCTCTTGTGTATCTTCCAAGAATTGTAAACAATTCTCTAAGCTCCTTCATGTACCTATACATGTGCTCTAATACCAATGAAAGGAGTGTGCAAGGGGGGACATGGAGACTTGTTCCCTTGTACACTTGTACTCTACCAATCAACCACTTAAGGGCACATCCTCCATGAAAGATTAAACACATAGAAGCTTGATTTAACATAGCATAAGATAAATTAAAAAGAGAATAACACAAGATAGGCCTCAAACTCTTAGCCCCAAGGATGTCGGCACACTCATGCATCCTTGGTATTTAATCATTTATTAAAAAGTGCCCATGTGCCAAAAATAGTACACATGCTTAGGCTTCTCTTTATAAAAAGATACGAGGGGAGTCAAAGGCCCTCTCTTTTAGAATCTTATTGATTGGCTACTAACTAAATAACAATTGGAAGGCTATTAACAAACTAGAGATGCTAGATTCATGTGTATCACAAATATTGCCTGAGAAATACAAAATGGCAATAATAAAATCTATGAGGCTATTTACAAAGGTTTATTTTCTAAATGAAATAAGAGTCCGCCAAAAATGTTGCCCGCCTAGCCTGCCAATTATCTGCCGCTCTTCACTCTCTCCAATCTACACATTGTCCAACACACACCATTAGTACTCACTAAATAATCATAATAGTACACATGTAAAATATTACAAGTCCAGCTATCCCTATACCATATGCTTGGCCATTATCCATGTACAAACATAATGACCATCAAGGTGTCCCTCTAGATCACGGGGGATGGATGATCAAATCCATAACAACATGTAACCAATCAGTCCATGTACAAGTAATACATGAAATGCAAAAGGTTAAAAAACATACTATGTGTTGGGAGTGGCAACATGTGCCTGCATTTTTGACTTGGTCTTGGGTGTAGGAGAGGAGGCCTTGTGTGTAACAGTGGGAAACTTGGGTGAAGGAGTGGAGAAATTCTTTGCCCTCTTCCTAAATGGACTAGATTCAGAGGTTCCTGGTGTGGACACAAGGGAGACTAAGAGTGGGGGAGAGGGAGATGGATTTTTTCTCTATCCTGCTTCCTTCTTGGTTGACTTGGCTTCAAGTCGCGCTTGTAGAGACTGACCTGGCTTTGTGTTGCCTTGCCATAGGAATTTTCCCTCTCTTCTTCTTCATGATTGCGCGGTGAGGTGCTCTGCATCCTGGCCCCCCACCACTACTTTCAACAAACGTATTTGAAATTTGCTTTTCACTTTAAGAATATTTAAATTTTAATATTTCAAATGATATAGTTTAAAATTTCTATATTTTAAGTGATGGTATATTTTAATTCAAGACTAACTACCAACCATGCCACCCCATTCCTTCCACCCCTAAAAATAGGTAGCTAGTGTACCACCTACATGTATATACCCAAGAAGCCCCTTCAATGCTTGATGTTCTACCCAATTAAGGCATTGTCTATGGCTATGAAATAAACTAGCATGAAATGTAGGCCTCTCTTGGCTACGAAATAAACTCTAGGGTAAACCTCCTCCACTCTCAGTGTGCCACCCTTGCCAAGATCTCCAACGTGGAGATACTCACGGACGATGCTAAGACACTCAACAAAGCCTTCAAGTTGGAGGCACCATCGCCTCCTAGATGACGTTGAGCATGAATCAGTCCAACAAGAAACTCTGGATTACACACCCTCCTTTTCAAGGCAAAAGCCTCATCATTGAGGATAAGGGGGTGAAAGCATGTATAGGTGGCCTGCCTTAATGCTGAAAAGTAGATAGTTTTTTGGAGTGAAAGAGCATTGGGTGGTTTAGGCACCATTTCTATTTCAAAAAGTGGGGTAAAAGTTAAACGTTGGTGAAATTAGATGTGCATAGTAGGTAATGATGACAATAAGGTACCATTAAGCAACCCATATGGGACAACTTGACATCATGACAAGAACAATGTAATGTCTCCATTATAGAGCACATGTACATATAGTTGAAATACATTGTACATATACATAAATCAAATAAAGTGTGGTCTTTTACAATCATCCCTACTAAATTATGAGCCTCGATGCAACTTGTGCACACAATAAAGTGTTTATTAATCAATTAAATCTGCAAGAATCTATTAAATAAATTGGAAGGTTCTAGAAAAATCTAGAAGATTCTAGAAGGTGCTAGAAAATTTTAGAAAGATCTAGAAGGTTCTAAAAGGATCTAGAAGCTTCCAGATAATGAGGTAAGAGGATAGGAGTCAATCATTAACCCAACCGAGGATGCCAGGCTAGCATGAGGAAAGTTGACTTTTTTGGCAATCTGATTGGTCAGAAAGTGGGCTAGAGGAGGCTAAGGTTGGAAAGTCTTCAATCAAGCTTAGTAGGTGGATCATGAGGGTAATTAATGAGCTTAATTAGGCCTAATTAGGTGATTAAAATTTGAATTTGTGATGCTAAATTGAGCTGCTTAACTTGTTATAAATGACCCATTAGCTGCCTAGTAAGTTCCCACATGTGCACCTCTTGTACTAGTTGGATCCCAGTGGCATATCTAGTCATCAGGCCCAATTTTTTCTATAAATAGGACCCTCCATCTCATAATTTTTCATAACTTGAAATCTTCCATCAAGTTTGAAGGAAGGCCATCACCTTGCCTAAAAATATAGAGATATTTTTCTCACATAGAAGATTTAGCGACGTGGTAAGCATAATTAGAATTTTTACTCATTATATATTTTTTTTTCATGAAATTATATTATAATTTCATGGGAATCTGTTATCATGTGGGATTACTCTCTCTTATGAAAAATCCCAAATAATTGCTTATTTATTAAATTATGAAATAAATAAGATAAAGAAAACTTATACTGCTTGGGATTTCTTAATCATAATGCATTTGATTTTTCAAACATAATGATAATTAGCATTGATAACTCTATTACACTTAAGCCATGTCAATTTTTCAAATTGCATTATCTAATTATTAAATAATAGCAAAGTAATAACAAAATTTTGTAAGAAAATTAGAGATAATTACATATCCAAACCAACTAATTATTTTATAACATAAATCAATGCATCTAAGGCTAATGAATACATGGTATTTTTCTTTAAAAAAATTTGAATACATTTAGTCATAGAAATTACATTAAAGAAACTAATTTTATCTATTTTTAAAGCTAAAATTAGCTAATTACGTTAAAAATTAGCTAGATAATTACTATGGATTAGAAATGCATGGAATTACTTAATTATAGATTATAATCACAAGAAATAAATTTTAGATAAATACTAGGGTCAGTTTAGGCCAACTTTTAGTCTTTTTTTGGAGAAAAATTAATTATAATAATTTACACATGCAGAATACATCTTAGTAGCAAAGAACTATTTGACTAAATATGTAGAAGCCAAGGCAACTATAAAAAATGATGCACTAACCACATGTAAATGTCTTTATGAGTGCATATTTACTCATTATGGCTTACCAATTGAATTGATAAAAAGCGATCAAGGAAAGCACTTCATTAATGAAGTCATTGAACATCTGTTTATGGGAACGACGTATAAGAGGATCCGTAAAACAGTGTTTGCAAGAACGATGTTAAAGAGGATTTATGGGAATTATCATGGGAACACACAGAAGTGCGAGAATCATTTTTTGAAGCCTACGGCTTACCCGGATGATACATTTTATAATTCCCCTATTAATTTGAGTGATAGGGGACCAAGGGCTTCTACTTGTACTAGATTTGAACCCACAACCTCATAGCCATTACTTAAGCCAAAAATATCTCTTTTAGAAGATAACCTTTGTAATTGAAGAAAAGAAGAGCATCACATTTGTGAAGGCTATCCATAACTTCTTGTGATGGGATTTGTTGAGCTCGTGGAGTATAAACATAGCTTGCCATTGTGTCTTTGTTGAAGTGTAAGTGTTCTTTCAATGCTTATCTATTGATTAATGTCCAATTTTGTGTGATTTATGTTCTCTTTATCTTCTTGTTTAGCAAGCTTAATTGAGTGATTTAGGATCTTAATCGCATGTCTTTTGCGTGCAAATAGACTTAGGAAGTATCTCCACATCTAGTTAGTGTGATTAGATGTCTAAAATCTCAATTTTCCTGCCCATGGGAGTAAGGAATCATGATTTTTGTACGCGTTAGATTTAAGGTTTAAGTGCTTGGTTATGTTCCCTACTGTTATGTGAGTATGCTTAGTGATTTTTGTGACCAATTGATGACATTTTCTCATTGAAAATGGCATGTGTATGCAAGTAGAAAATAGTATTGTGTTTATGTGTAACAGCTTAATTCCTGTCATATTGGTTAAGAGTTGTCTTCACTGTGTTACTCTTAGACTATGTAGCGCCTGACAAGCCTACGACGCCTCCATGCACTAATCGGGTCGCTTCCCTAGCCATTGATAAGTTGTTAGTGTTCAAAAATGCTATGCTCTGACGTCCGTCATCGCGGCGAGACACGCTAACATTGGCACCGCTATTGGGGAATGTGTTCCTAGATTAGCGGGTCTACTTATCTTAGCACTGTCAAAGGTTCCTCTAGATTCATTTAGAGTACTTTTACATTCACATTAGATTAGGTGAGAGGTTGGAGTGGGACTTCAAGGCTCTCAAGGTAGCTGGGGAGTGGGCCTCTTAAGGACCTCATAGGATTAGGAAAGGGATGTGAGGTGAATTAGTGCAATAAGGGATGTTGCATTGTTAATGTCATTGAATCATAAGATTTAGGACTTTAAAAAAAACCCCCTCACACATTTTTATTCCGTTTTGTTTGTTTTTTGTCTTTTCATTAATTTTACCTTTATTTTCGCATAAGGAGTAGATTAGGTAGGTCACACCAAAGCTGCAAAAGAATGTGCAAACCATAAAATTGGATTCTTGACTATAAAGTAAGAAAAGCGTTCTTTTGAGGCTCTATGCTTGTTTGTATGAGCTTGAAACAGTTCAGAATGATTTTGACATAATAGAGCAACTTATTTTTGCATGATAAAGCTGTGGTAGAGTGCTAGAGTTTTGACAGCTGAAAAATAGCCCCAGAATAAGAAATTACAATTTCTTGTCAGTCAACATACATCATATATATTTTTGCATGGCTATGTTGGCTTATGTTTAATGAGCATGTTGGTCATGTTGGTGAATGTGACATTTTAATCTCATATCGTCATCACTTTAGCACCTAGACGACACATATTGTAAGTTCTATGATGCTTACAAATTCCACTTTTGATTGGTAACACACGTTTTGAACTCTACTGAATTCGTATAACATACCTAGCATTTCAAAAATGACAGACAAGAAACACCATTGGATGAAAGAAAGTGCAGGATTTGCATGATAAGAATTCAAAAACTGCTAAAGTCGGCAACGTCTTTTACATTTCTCAAAAGATTTTGACAATTTATTTGTATGCAAGCATTCCACATAGCTCAATTAGTACTCCTATAGATCCTCATAGCAAATGATTATCAATTCACTACTTGCAGGTTGTAATTAGCACTTAAAACATCTAGACCATTTCTTGTATAGATTATATTCTCCTAGTGATGATAGTATCCTAGATAACAATCTAGGCACCTCAGAGCATACAATCATTCATCAGACAAGAAACCACAATTTCTTGCCATACACATACATGTACATTTTTGAGTGATAACCTTATAGAGCTTGTTCCCAGGATTTTGACGGTCTTTACGGATCTAAAAAATTCCTCCCGGATCTCAAGTTATCATCAATTTATAGAAACTAGTCAAACTAGTAGCACTTACAACTTTTTAGCATGATAGTTACATACATACTGTCACAGCTGAAACACAAGCATAACACCAAGTGTAAGCATTGACCTCAAGTAAGAATCTAGATACTGCTAAGATTTTAATGGTTGATTACAGGCTGAGCAATTGGATCCAGTATGAGACGTGGCTTACGAGACTCAATCCGACATGAGTATGGATACACTGGGGAATATGGCACTAATGGAATTGCAATGCGCAGGTGAAATACCTCCCAGACCATTCCAATCAAATCATAATCTGATAAATTTTGTGCTGACAAGAACGATCCTCATAGATGATGTCAATAGAGCCTTATACAAGAGGAATGATTCAAGCGCTGAGTTCTATTATCTGCAAAAGAATCCATAGAAGCACAGCCTGTCCTTACGTTTTCTTTGATAATACTGAGAGCTATCACAGATCCGTAATCTTCAAGGATACATCTGACCAAGAGTGGGATCTCTTATTAGACAATGAAGTTGGAGACTTCAAGCACCTAGGAAGGTCTTTTAACCTAGGAGGGGAGGCTAGCACTTCAAAAGAAACTATTCACGTGCCACGATTAAAATTTGCATCATGAGGTGGTCCTAGGACTTGTTATAAGCTAAGGCTAGATGTAGCAAGACCTCCGAGTGAATCAAAACCGGTTGGGATAGTAAGCACGCATGACATGAGTGATCATTTGGCCAATAGAGGGCCAATAGAACCACTACATTCACCATCTCTTCACACACCATTGGGACAACCTAAAATAGAACTAGTTATGTCCATTGTGGACATGACTACAATGAAGGTCAAAGCCAAGGAGTAAGCAGTGGGAGAACATAGAAATGTCCCTAGTGAAAACAAAAAGAGCAACAAAGAAAGCTGGAAGGAACGGAGAGCTAGAAAGGCTACAAGCAAAAAGAGACAAAACAAAAAAGATTCGAAATAATTAGAAAGAAAGGAACAAACCCTTGAGCCAGTACCATTGAACAAAAAAGGTAACTATCATGAGGGAGAGGTTGAAAACACAATGCTGCCAGTAGAATAGGCAGGACATAGCATCATGGCTATTCTAGATTGCTAAGCAAGTATTGTTGTTGTCAGGAAGAAAAAGGTTTGGGAAATGTGGGGCAAGCCAACCATAAGGCAAACACGCAGCAAAGGACAAAGTTATAGGATTTCACCATGCTTAACAGGAAGTCAAATGGACTCCCTGAGGACCCAAAAATGGCAAATTATGACTTACAAAAGGCTGGAACTATGGAATCATGGATAAATCAATGGAGGAGTGAGGATGTGGATCAAAAGGTGGGAAAAGAGAAAAAAGAATTCCAAAAGGAGAGCATATGATAGGCTCCTCTTGTTGGACTGATCCCCAAGCCACAAAAGATCACTTTATCTCTCTAGATGCTAAAAATAGCAAGATCTACTCTCTTTTTGAAAAATGTGTGCATGAAAAGGCAGTCGCACCTCTTAGACAGCCTTTCACAAAAATGGCCATAACTTCAGCTCCTATTGTCGGAATTGCACAACCCAGGAATCCTTGTGAAGCTCACTTCGAGCTCTATGCTTATATGGTATCACTTTTGTGATTCCATGGTGTTTATGAGTTTTTGCAATAACATCTTTGCTTGACAAAATTCTCATAAGAAGAAGTAGAGGGAACTCAAGTTATGGAGAATATCTACATTGCTACACTCTACTTCTAGCATCTATTACTTAATTGTGCTACATCCCTTTGTAGCTACTTATGTATTTAGTGTATGGGTCTCTTCTCACAAGCTCCCGTCTATAGTTATATACACTCTACTCCTTTTCCCTGGAAGTTCTCTTTGCATATAAGGTAGTTGAGGGCTTGGGAAGAGGAAAGCGATGCAAGTAAAGCTTCTCTAAGTCATAATTATTCTTTGGTTATGGAGATCCTAGACTCCATAGTCCTTGAAGATTGTATGTTAGCTCAAGCTATGACCCTTGTAAGAGAGCAAAAGTAGTACAAATGCCTTTCGAGGGGGGGTTGGCCTCATGAAATCGATCCTTAACATGTGTCAATGTGCCTTTTCTAATTGTTGATTTCTAATGTGTTGAATCATGATCTATGAATGAATTGTCTAACTACAATTGTCATGTCTTACACACATACTACAATCATTAAATTAAAGAGCAATTGGTAAAGGAGTTAGTGCAACTACATTTACATTGGTATCAGAGCTAAAGGATTTCCTTCTTTTTGAAGAGGGAAATGTTCCAAAGTATTCCATGAATGGTAAGTCTTATTTTAAATTCAAATAGGAAGATTATCTTCATCCTGTTGTGCTAGCAAGTAAGGGGAGCCCTTGTTTTAATAATGCACCTTTTGGGGGTACCTATCTAGCATTATTGAGCATGTTGGAAGTCTCTAAAAACTAGCCATATGGGAAGAGGCACTATTATGCCCCACTCTTCTATTTATAATTTATTAGTGGAACTCTCACCACGGGTGTGGATACCAAGGATTCTTCCTTTCCTACAAGAAGATTTTATCTTAAGAAAAAGAAGCCACGTCTGATAACCAACAAAGAACGCTTTATTTAAATGCCATTTAGAGGATGATGCCTTTGATGAAGACATAAGAGCAATAAGGTATCTTGTTCTTGCAGGTTGCAATAAGCACAAAGTAATCTAAATCTACAAGTAGCCGTGCAAGCTCAATTGCAAGCCAATGCCTTGATTCCTCCTGTTCGAGAAGAGAGAGAGAGCTCTCTAGCAAGAGGAATCACCAAGAAGGGATGTTTCTAGAGAAGGTCAAAAGGCTTCCCCTATTAGGAGAAGAAGATCTGACTCTATGGAAAACCCAAGGCTACAACGAAGGGAGCATAAAAGAGAAGATGCTAGCGATGATTATGAAGCTCGTGATAAAAAGAGTGATTCGGACAGTCGTGGATGCTCAAATGATGAGTTTTTGCCAAGACAATGATGTCCAAAGTGATCTACTATCTGTACTACAAAGCGAAGGCATCCTAGTCCTTCCTATAGTCCTTTCTCTAGTGAAGAAAGGAAGGATAGATTCCAAATTTATGAATTTTGGCACTAATTCAAGTGTTATTTTTCTAGAAATCTATGTAAAATATCTAGGTTTTATAGTTGTGCAAAACTTTCCATTTTGTTCCTTTTCTTTTGGAAATTAATTATCCAAAACCTTTCTTTTTGTTCATTTCTTTAGCTCTCTCCCTTTCCCTTTATGTGTAAAAGGTAGAATTTTAGAAGCATATATTATATTGAGACTTATTAATGACCTTCAAAATTTGGATTATTATCATTTGGAGAAGAGATAAGTATGACTATATCTCTTAAGATTGAAAAATGTTTATGTAAATGCATCTCAATGTATGTTTGCATGCTCCACACACACACGCACACACACACACACACACACACAAATCATGAGAGAGAGAGAGAGAGAGAGAGAGAGAGAGAGAGAGAGAGAGAGAGAGAGAGAGATTCTTAGAGAGAGAGAGATGCACCAAATTCACATGAGGCTCAAACTTAAGTTCAAGCCTCTAGGTATCATTT
>JAOYMV010388642.1:0-14770 GCA_025802375.1 Polystichum acrostichoides
AATACTCAAAATAAAAATTTAAAAATCTTACTCTTATTTTGTATTTTATATGCAGGCCAACGTGAGAATTTATTCTCACCTTTTACCTTGTTTCAAAGGACACCCTTTAAAATATATACCTTACTTGGGGCACCTTGTCCCAACAAGGTCCTAGTCAATGCAGTCTATGATTTTCAAAAATATCTTACATATGTTGCAAAATTATGAAAAACTTACTAAGAGTGCTACATATATTTACGTTTTTATTTTTATTTTTTTTAGAATTATTGGTGATCATATACCATTTTATTTTGAATTTTTAAAGATTTTTTGGCAAAAAAAATGACTTAAAAAAACAAACACTAAAATTGCCTAATTTTTTTCCAAAACTCCATTTGGTTGCCTAATTTGCTAAAATTCACCCAAAAAAAAAAACATTCGTCATATACTTCCATAATAGCAAGATGTATAGCAATACAATTTGTTACCTCCAATTGATCCACCAAATGAATAGTAATGCAATTTGTCACTAATCCATAAGAGCAAAAACTTCTAGGCACCCTTATACTTTTCAAGAGAAGTTTCCATGTTATTGAAGTGGCACCGGTACTCATTATAAGTAGCTAGACTTTATGTGCTCAAAGTGTGCCCCTTGGGTTTATTTGACACCGGGTGAAAAGGAGAGGATCTATGGCTCAGGATGGCCCGAGATCTAGGGTTGTTCGATTGAACCGCCCAAAGAAGGGAAAAAGTGGAAAAAGTAAACTTCGGGCGGGAGTGAAATCGGGGCAAAAGTAAACTCAGGGTGGGAGTAAAATCGGGCCGTGAATTGAACCTTGGCACCCATGTTGAAATCTTGGCAAGCTAACCACCTAGCCACCCACATGAACATGCGGGCAAGCAAGAAAATATAGAATGGGCGGTCGGCTCTGAGTTTATACTTTTGCCCCGAGTTTACTCCCGCCCCAAGTTTACTATTGTTGCCAAAATTGATGGCTCCCATCGCACCCCACACCCATAGCTAACCCTAGCCTTCGATCCCTCCTTTGAGCCCGTGTTAGATAAACCTAAGGATGCATTCCCTTGACTCTACAACTTAATGATTATTACACACAGTTGCTAATGATTGATCTTATGCATGTAACTTCACCCTATAAATAATAGATCACCTTATACACATGCAACTCTACCCTATAAATAATGATTATTACACACAACTGCTAATGATTGATCCTACACACGCAATTCTACCCTATAAATAATAGATGACCTCAAATTCTCAAGATAATGTCCCTGCAATTCATGTAATACCTATTTGTAATTGTTGTAGTATTATTGCGTGCGTCTCTTAGTGATTCACTTCTAGATAACACCATTTAAAATATAGAAAAGAAGATAAAAATCAATACTACAAAGTATATAGTAGAGATACGATTAGGGCATATAGAGAGTAGAGAAGACACTACTGATAGAGAGCAAAGAAATCTGGTTGCAAGTAATTGTCAGATTGTATAAGTGAGCACCCCTCATTCAAAAAACATCTTACAATAATTCATGTGAGCCTTTGCTTGTATGAGCATGCGTACATGCCGACATATTTTCAAGTTTATAGTGACTTGTACAAATTGAATATAAGAATTCTTGGGGGGGGTTTGATCAAGTGAATGTTTTTTTTGTGGTTCTTTGAGGGCTAATGAAAATAACCGATGATTCCACTTCCAATGGTGTAATTAGCTTGCACAACTATCGATGGCCCTCAATGTGGATGCCCATATATCCATTTGAATGTATTTTGTCTACCCAATGGCATAGTATAGTATGTTGTTAAATTGTCACTCATTGCATTTGTATTTGGAATTTCCAAATATGTGAAGTGGTAAGGTTGCTTATTATAAATTAGTATAGAGATGAGAAAAAGGAAATCTTAGTTTCCACAACCCAATGAAGTTATCCTTTAACTTCCTTATCTTCTTCTTCTTATTATGCATTGACTAGTTCTATATGCTCATGAAGTTTCATTTTGAGATTTTAAACATTTTTACCCTTGCCTTTCAACATTGGTTTTCATCTGGTTAGATTTTTCATAATGCCTTGTGTGAAACATACTCTTTTATTTGGTGTGGAGCACAAAAGCATACCTCCAAAACTCAATCCACCATGCAAAAGACTAGGAGTTCCTCTCGTTTCTCCATCACATTTGCAACCAAACACCAATACAGCTAGAGATAGCTCTCAATGGCATACATCACAATAG
Organism: Polystichum acrostichoides; assembly: GCA_025802375.1. Classification (NCBI taxonomy): domain Eukaryota; kingdom Viridiplantae; phylum Streptophyta; class Polypodiopsida; order Polypodiales; family Dryopteridaceae; genus Polystichum; species Polystichum acrostichoides. The sequence continues at coordinate 2,234 of JAOYMV010388642.1, forward strand.
ATAAACTTCTTGGATAAAGAACCTATACTATGCACACACTGTGAAGATAAGTTCAATGAACTCCTACTTTATGTTTTTTTCTCTATGGAGGAGATTCAAGAGATAAATATCACATCTACAACTCATCGGATACAAGTTCAAATCCTTGAATACAAACAAGAATCTCAACAAAATGATTTTTGTCATCATGTATTGCCAATGTGATGCTAACTAAGAACATAGACCATACAATTGGCATAAACAATGGTGTGGTAGCACATGCCATTTCCATAGAGAGAAAGTCTAACTCAGCAATGGTACACATGCAATTACAAATATCACAAGAGTACATCTGAGTCTAATTGTCATGTCAAAGTCAGATATGTGTCAATGGTGCTTGGTACACATGCAAAACTTTCCACCTAGCTCTAGGTTATGCCATAGGAGGGTACAAGTCACAAGGTGCAGCAATTTGGGGCCTTTGTAAGCGTTAGAGATACATTCATTCTAGGCCTCCTCTATATATGTCATGTTGACTCATGCAAATCTTGCATCAAAACCTCCCAATATTAGAGAAATTAACATTTGTAGATGTTGTTCCTATTAGATCACCTTATTATGAATAATTGTTTCCATTATTGCACATAGTATTCAATGGCAAGGATGATTTTGGCTAGCCGTGTATAACCTATGAATCCATTTTCAACTATTTGATAGAGTTCTCGTTCTGAATGTATTGCATCATATGTCTTAGGTTTTAAACAAATGCTGAACAATTTTCTTCTTGTAGATGTCCTTAAAACACATGGAAAAGGTAAGATAAAAAATTGAACAAGATGAATGGAAACTTAAAAGACTCAAATCTACCCAACATTTTCTATCTACAAAACAACTGATGTTGGCCACCACTGTCAACGCATACCCAATAGACTACATGAATGGTTCATCGGAGATGAAGCATCTTGAATGGTTCATCGGAGATGAAGCATTCATGGATAAATTTACACAGAGCTTACATGACTATAGACAACAAAATGGAGAAACAACTATGCCATCGGAAGGTACAGTGACACATAAATCTTATTTTTTTCTTTTAATTACTATGGTCTATGTTATCATTAGTTGTGACAAAGTACACTACGCAAGGTATGATGGAAGACTAAAATATCATGCCATGTTCAAAATTAATAAAGTACATACTAAAATACTTTTTCAATGTGGATATCCAATATACCACTCCAAAGGCACAATCTCAAGTAATTTTAAATGAGTTCTCAAGCAGCATTTCAGTTTACAACTTCAACCATCTCTATTTTGGCTACAACATGGAAATCAAAGATTTGAAAATTGTGGATGTCTAGACAAGGGAGCACACTTAAATAACTTTTGAACAGGAGTATGCCAATCTCTATGCTCGAGACCTGAGACCTTTGGAGGGAGCATTGCCCATTGAAAGTGTGCAAGACTAAAAATAGAGTTGACACATAAAAATTTTGTAGCTATGGAGAAGATCTACCCACTTCTAAATCAACCAATATCCAAATAAGCCAAGTAATCACATTACAAGGTACTAGAAACTAATCTAGCATTCATAAATTGTACTCATTCTTAAATAACTATGTCATTTGTAACGTACCTAAATCACCCAAGACTTGGATACGCATGATAGACAACCAGGGATCGCGGTCCCATGCGATTTACTTCCCAGACCCTTGTTGGATTCTGAGAAGAGAATGGGTGACAAAGCCTTGGTCCTATCTCACATGGGAAACATAGAGATCTAACAAGCCTTATAGTCTTAGGATAGTTAAATATCCCATCTGAATGACCCTTGGTTCATGGACGCACACTTTTTTCCTCATCTGGTGTGAGGCACATCCATGAATCAGTCCCCTAAGATCTACCCTTGGTTCATGGAATTGAATGCCTTTTTCCTCATTTGAGTGAGGCACGGTTGTGAATTCTGTCCCCTAAGGTGAGGTTTTCCTAACTAAAATGTTATGAATATTACCTGACTGATTAGGTCCACCTAGCCATAGACTGATACCGTTAGGGTACCGGTATCCACTTTCCTTTGAGAGGGGCAACTTCTAACTAATTACTACCATAACTATTTTAATATTGAAAAGAAAGTTTGTTAATATATAATTTAAAACAATGTACATTAAATCAACTGCTTAATTAAAAAAAAAGATGTACATATTTATATTCAATGTTGCCCAAAATCTCATATAGCTATATATGTACATTGAAAACTAAGATGCACATACTTATATATCGGGTCCGCACGTCATTAGAATAGGGCCATCAAGGCATCTCTATTCTCCCACTTTCCAAATTGCATGCACTCGGCCTAGCAATAAGAACAATTGATTTTATGCAAATTTTAATTGTGGGAAAGACACCCGACTAATCAGGTCCACCCTTTGATAGAAGTGGTGCCCTTGGGGCTACCAACTCTTCCGCTTTTCACCCCGCACACACCCTTTTCATTATCTAATTACTATGCCACATTGTTAACATATAAAGATAATGTTTATTAATTATATTTATGAACAATGTTCTTTGAAAATAGTCTTTCAAGCAAGTAAAGAAAAAATAATACATTGTATAGCAAACACCTACTTTTATTAACAGAGACATATTTACATTGTTCAAATGCAAAAACAAGCGACCCCTCCCATCCTTGAAAGGAGTGATCCTCACTTGGCCATCATAAAAACTACGGGTTATCTAGAACGGCGATGCCTGAAATTTCTAACCATGGTGCAAGGGCTTAGTACCAAGGGACCCCCATCTTCCTAGACGTGATTGCTTATTGATGGGCACTTTTTGTAGGTCAGTCTCTTGGCCCAAGAAAATTGACAACTCAACTACCTTGGCAGGACTGGCCATCATAAGGTAGGTTAATTGTCTTAAGGTTAATGAAATAACCTAAGGCTTTGGGCTCCCAGAATGTACCCCATCACGTTTCAGGAGTCACGGCCATAAGGCCCATTACTGGTGTCTATCTGGACAGCTTAAATGTGTTAATACACTATTTCATTAGCATAATTGGTTTTTTTTTTTTAATTAACAAGTCATTGAAATGGTACTTAGCAAGACATGTTTTGGAAAAGGCATTCTTTTCAACTTGAAGGTACAGAAGACACATGCTTTCAGTTTTTCTTGGTCATGGACCAATTTTGTGAAAAGTTTAATAATTTACAAGAGGATGAACGAAAAGAACAAGTTCCTATCTGGTTCATGTCTGTAGTGATCTCTTTCGACGGGTTGGCATTCCTCGCGACATGGGCATCACTTGTTTCCGCATTGAAGGTAACCCCACTATGCATAAGCTTGGGTTCCATCCTCGATTACAAACAAGTTAAGAAAATATATGAAACCAAAAATCATGAAATGGCAAAACTGCATCAATTTATATGTGGAGGTTTAGAGATCATAAGATAAATTGATCCCAATACTTTTTAAATGCTGAAAATTCATTGAATTTCTCGACTTTTCATAAATAAGTGAACCAGTCATGACAATATCTAACAAAAAACTACAAAAGCTAATTTTCACTTTAAAATGATTGAATCACTAAATCTCTAAATCGGAACGATGCCTACTTAAAATTTTTCATAGTTAATTTTATATGAGATGAAAATTTTAACTAATCCTTAACCTAATTTGATCAATATTGATATTTTATTTCACTAGAGTTAGGTCATTTTTGGGCTAAAAATGATCTAAAACTCGGATATCACTAACATTAATTAAAAATTTACAAAACTAACTTGATATTTTGTAAATTTAGAGATAGGGAATCATTTTTTATTTGATCTCACTCCATTCGGGTAAGTGCACATGAGCTATCTCTCTAGAAATAGACAAAAATAATCCTAAATTGGCCTTAAAATTAGGTTATCACTAAAAGTAATGGTGAAAACAAAAAGATGACTTTATTTTCTGATCATTTGGGATTAGTTTAAGATTCCCACTAATCCTTATCGCTAATTTATAAGGATAGTCTTTTTAACTCTCTAGAATACATCATTTTCTAATGTATTCTAGTGATTCCCAAAAACCAATTAATTAATTAAGTGATTTGATGCTTCCTAATCTATTTTTAAACCTCATTTAACATGAATTTAACTCCTGAAACCATAATTCATCCATTTAATACACTACATAATTACCTCTCTCTAGATTTTAACTTTTTTCTTAATTAAATTTAGGGTAGACTTATGCAAAAACCCTAATTTTCTCAAGATTTTTGTAAACATCATCGCCCTATATAGATGAAAATGCAAGCGAACAAGTAGTTTGATTTTACAAAATTTATGGATATTACATCCTCCCCAACTTAACAAATTTGAGATGCCCTCGTCTCGAGAACGTGAAGGATAATATTTACAATTAAAAAGCCATTTTCTAACAGTTCTAGATGTATCTTCTTAGCTATTGATATTAGCTCTTTTGTTCTCTTAATCTCCTAGGGTTGGTTCGCTTATAGCTATGTGAACTTGGGATGTATGTCCACGTTGTCTACCATGAATTCTGGCCACTCTGCCTTGGCTTCTTCCACGACCTCTATTTTGTCCTTCGTGAAGTTCCCATTTTCTCTAAACCAGGAATTGATGCAACAATAATAGCTGCAACTGCCTGATTTGCCATCCTTGAGCATCTATTCTTGTAGTACGCCATTTGATTACAACCAAAACAACAAACATTGGGAAACTTCCTGTTGTTATCAGTACCTACTGCATAAACTCGAGGTCTGGCTTGAATAGTTGCTATTACATAGGCCTTCCCCTAAGGTTTGGGTCCTCAAATTCTCTTCTTGGATGCTTGGCTTGATTCCAATTGCTTGACCAAAGGTTTTGCCGTGATTAGAGCATGTTGCAAAGAAAATGACCTCATTGCCTTAAGCCTGGTGTCCAAGGGTTCATTAAGCCCTTGAAAAAAAGTTAAAGTTTGCTACTCATTTGTCATTAAAGGAGCATAGCATCGAAGAGTTACAAACTTTGAGTAGTATTCTTCCAGAGGGTTAAGCTAAATTGACGAAGTCCAAAGAACTTGTTCATATTTAGAGCTTGGTGGGTAGGCAGAAGAAACCTTTCTGTCACAACCTCCCTAACTTTCTCCCAAGTTTGGGAATCTCCAACAATGCCAATGTCACGACAATTTTATTTCCACCATAGCTTTGTGTCTCCTTGGAGACGAAATTGTGCAAACATGGACTTATTCGCAAGTGTAGTTCCTGCGGTGGAAAAGTAATCATCCATGGATTCAATCCTCACTTCGGCATCACACTTGACATCCTTGCCTCCCCCCTTGAAAGTTGATGGTTGTGTCTGCTTTAGGAGTAAATTCTTCTCCTAAATCTCGATATAGAGTGGGAGTATGCTATTAATCTATCAAAATAACAGAAAAGGGACTCAATTTCTTACCATAAAGCCTTAGTCTTTGAATATGTAAGACCTTACCTTAGAAAATGTAACTTGTGAAAAAATAAAAACATCACTATTAACTTACAACTAGAAAATATAGACTCAGAGGTTCTCTTAAAGATAATCTTACATTGTAATGTAGATAACAAGAAAATGATATTTAAAAAGACATTAATCATGGCCTAGAATAGATTAGAGGCTTGAGAACATGGACTAAAATAACACACTAACTCAGAGGTTGAATTCAGTTAAAACAAGTTGATTTTCTTCAATTGCACAAGATACACAAGTAGACAAAGGAAAATGTCTTATTACTATGTGGAGTCTTAACAATGCAAAAATTACAAGCCTTCACTTTGGACCCAATAATTTTTTGCAACATGGTTATGGAATAGATTCAGAGGTTCCTTTTAGCATGGCTCAGAGGGTGCATTGCTATGATACAAATCAATAGTTCACCAATAATCTTAAGCATGACCTAACTAGCTCGTAGGCTTCAATGGTATCACAACATGGCTTAGAGGCTATGAGAACATGGAATATTAACACTAGCTCAAAGATTGACAAATTCAATCATTTCGCAGTTATCCTCAACAAAATTTCCCTTGAAATAAAAATCTAGGATAAGAATATAAGGACAATACGAGAATTGTTATTTTTAGGAGATTCTCTGTCACATGATATAAGCATTATATTTCATTGCCAAACTAGTGATTACTAGCAACATGACGGGAATAATTATTGCCCTTCTGGTGGCTATCCGCTACTTGGCAAAAACACGGACTTCTGCCCCATAAGTATCAAACCACCACATAGTGATCAATAAATCAAAAAGAGAATAATCTCATCAATGAGCTGGTCGAGTATCTATCTGCTAACAATAGGAATGTTTGCTTATTCTAAATGCTCAACTGGGGATTACCCCAATAGGACATGACTCAATGCGTGTGTAGGGGGCACCGAGAAGGGGGAAGGGGAGGGGGGACTTGCATGTTTTTGCAAACGGCGGTTGTTGTTGGTGGTGGCCATGCGGCAGCTCTCGGTTATGCTGGGAGCTTCTATGGCTCTCGTTGGGGGCCATGGCCCTTGATGCTAGCCATGGCCTGTGGTGGTTGATGCTTCGTGTGCTCTGTCTACGCAGTTCGCCATAGCCGACCTTCGGGCGGATGATGACGTGGCTGGTCGTTGACTTGGTTGACTGGATGCTTGCTTGGGGTGTTTCTCACGCGCGCTGGAGATTGCCAATACATGGGGGGGCCACATTGATGTACCCATTTGTTTCTTCCATGGCACACAAGCGAGGCTTTATGCTTATTTGAATTGCACTTGTTTCAACTAGTTGGTTTATTTATCGTCGCAGTCTTGCAACCCATTCTTTTGCTTCTACAATTGCTTGTTTCTTTTTATCCTCTTTGTTTTTTTTGTGTGTTTTGGCAGCATGTAATCAAAAAACCACTAAAAAGTGCTTAAAACAACCCTAAAAATGTTATTTTGAGTGCTTTAATTCATAAGAAAGTATATAAAGATTACAAAAATGTAATCTACTCATCAGGTAAGTAATTGTAGGACTTTGAAATGCATTAAACGGATACATACACCAAATTCTATACAAAAATTATAAAAACCGCTTAAATAATTAATATTTAATTAATTTCAATTAAAATTCAACAATTAGGGAGTGATAAGCATCCTTAATTCTATGATTCTCATCAATAATTTCACAATTAAAACAAGAAATCATTGAATAAAATAATTAAAAACATAAAACTAGCCTCCTACTGCTCTCGCATGCATGTAGATGACATAGTCTTGCAACATTTATGAAGAGGGAGGTGAATTATGCTCACCTAAGCTTGGATATGTCTGAAACGCAAAGATTGGGAGCCTCCACGTAGGAGAGATGATCTTCAAGTGTGCTAGAAGAGTCCCCCAAGCCTTGTTTTTATAGAGGATGGGCTAGAGAGAGAAAATTTTTAAAAAAGGAAGAGAGAGAGGAAGCAATTACGTAATTTTCAGATTTTCCCCCTCTTTCTCCAGCTTTTCCTCACTTTTCTCACCTTTTCTTGGCTTGTGCATCAAGCTTGGCCTTTACTTTTGCTAAAAGTGCTCCTTTTTCTCACTTTTCCCAACTTTTTCTCCACTTTTAACCCTAGCCACTACTTTTCCTCTCTTTTCTACCTTTTTTTTAATATTATCCTCCTCATAAATTAATTATTCAACCTTATACCTCCACCGTATTTGGCCCATGATTATTTAAATTGGTCGGACTTATTTTAACGAAGTATGAACGGCTTTAATAAATAATCCTTTGACCTTAGACGTAATTATTTAACGCGGAAAATCTCCCTAAAACATTCAAATGAACTCAAAATTAATCCAAATAAATTGCATGAAGTTGTACACAAAGTCCTTTATTTTATTCTTGACCCTGTGATGGTAAAATCCATCGTGGGAATTTACAAAAATAATGTATTTTCCAAGGTGTACAAAAGTAATTGGCAATTTAATGACCAGTACATTACATCCTCCCATACTTAAAAGACTCCAGATGTCCTCGTCTCGCAAATAATTTTGAATGGTCCTTAAGGAAGGATTTTTCCTCTTCCCAACAAGTAGCATCCTTTAATGGATAGTCCTTCCACTTAACAAGGTGATCTTTGATCACTCGGTTCCTCAATTTCCGTTCGCGAGTCTCCAAAATCTAGCTAGGTTGTAACCGAAGAATTCCTTGAATTGGCATTACAACCTGCTCGTCATCAAGAACATGATCTGGGTTCAGAACATACTGCTTGAGAAGACTCACATGAAAAACATTGTGTACCTTAAGATGCTCTGGCAATCTTAATTTGTAGGCTTGCAATCCTACCCATCTCTCGATTTCATTAGGTCCACAATATCTTGGGCTAAGTTTCTTATACTTACCCAGTGATAAGGTACTTCTTTTAGGTCAAATTCGGAGAAATACTTTGTCTCCTACATTGAAGTTCCTCTCAGATCTTCTTGAGTCTACATAGCACTTTTGCCTATCTTTAGCTGCTTGGATGTCTTTCTGAATTGCCTTGGTCTGTAGAGCCATGTCTTCGAGCATCTTCTTTGAAGCTTCAACTCAAATTGTTGGGTCATAAAAATTCAAAGGCGCTAGGCAATCTTGTCCATAAAGAGATTTAAACGGAGTCATATAAATGCTAGATTGATACGAAGCATTGTAGGCAAACTAAAGATGTGCAAATTTAGTTAATGAAGGTAACTACCATAGTTGAATTGTAACCTCCCTGTAATGAAGGTAACCCTGTAATAAAGTCCATACTAATATATTCCCACTTTATCTCAGGGATATCTAAAGGTTTTAGCTTCCCTGGCATCTTAACTCGCTCTGCTTTGATCCGTTGACAAGATAAGCAGCTCTTAACATAGCTAAGCACATCACGCTTCATTCGAGACCACAAATAACTTCTTCTTAATGCGTTCAAGGTTCTCACATAACCTAGGTGTCCTACTGATAAAATGTCATGAGCTTCAAATAAGATCCTTCTCTGTAAGCTAGAGTCCTTAGGTACACATAACCTGAATCTGTAATAAAGGCATTCATTGTTGATGGAGTAGTTTAAGATGCTAGCTCGTTTTGCTTCAATTCTCGGTCCTTGCTCGATAATCTTATTAAGCTTTTGGTACTCTGGGTCTACTATTGAAACGTTCCTCACTTCTTGAAGGATCGGATTACTAGGCATGGAGATTGCCCCAAGAAAAACTTTCTGGCTTAAGGAGTCAGCTACAACATTCTCTTTTCCTGGACGGTAAACTATTTTGAAATCATACTCGTGCAAGAGCTCTATCCACCTCCTTTGCCGTATGTTAAGGTTGGGTTGCATAAAGATCCATTTAAGGCTCTTATGATCCATAACCAACTTGAACATTTTCCCCAAAAGATAATGTGACCACATCTTTAGGGCATGAATAACGGCTAGCAACTCAAGGTCATGAGTAGCATAGTTCACTTCATAAGTCTTCAATTTGCACGAAGTAAATGCGACTGGTCTTCCTTCACTCCACCCAAAGCAATACCGCTTGCATCAGTAATCACTTCGAATTCCTTCGTGAATTCCGAAAGTTTGAGACAAGGTGCTGAAGTGACGATTCATTTGAGCTCATCAAAGCTTAGTTGATGATCCAAATTCCAGTCAATTCTCGTCTCTTTCTTTAAAAGTCTAGTAAGAGGTGCTGCTATTAAGGCATAGTCCTTAATAAAAACCCGGTACCATCATGTAATGTCTAAAAATCCATGTACTTCGCTCACATTCTTGGGATGTGGCCATTCTATAATATCTTTGACTTTAGTTGGGTCAACAGAGATACCTTCTGCCAATACAATAAACCCAAGGTATTCGACGTGAGAAGTATAGAACGTACACTTACTCTTCTTAGCATAAAGCTTATTTCTACACAAAAGTTCAAGAGCCTTCCGCACATGAAGTTTGTGTTCCTCCTCAGACTTATATCATCAAAGAATACTAGCACAAAAACATCTAGGTAAGACCTAAAAATATCTTGCATTAGTCGATTGAAGGTTGTCGGTGTTAGTCCAAATGACATCACTATGAACTCATAAGCCCGTACCTCGAACTAAAAGCTTTTTTAAGAATATCAGATTCCTTCACTCGGATCTGGTAATAACCCGATCGTAAGTCAATCTTGGTGAAAACCTTAGCCCCATGTAATCTGTCTAAGAGTTCGTCGATCTCTCGTCGATTCAGGGAATTGGGTACTTGTTCTTCACCGTTACTTGATTCAATCCTCGATAATCAATACATAACCTCAAGCTTTCATCCTTTTTCTTTTGGAATAGTACAGGTGCACCCCAAGGTGAATTACTTGGTCTAATGAACCCTTGTTCGAAAAGTTGGCAAAGTTGCTCCTTGAGCTCGATCGCCTTTGGAAGTGACATTTTATAAGTTCTTTTGGATATTGGTTTGCTCCCTGGAAATAATTCGATCTTGTGGTCAATATCTATAGAAGGAGGAAGATCTGGAAGGTCTTCTAGAAATACGTCTAAAAACTCGTACCAACTAGGTTTGGTTGATCCTTCTTTTTGTTCCACTTTGTTTAATTTGACAACATAAATTTGTTATCCTGAACACAATACTCTCAGCATCCTTGAAGCTTTCGTCAGTTGAGCTTTCGATTTTCCATTTTTCCCTTGTATTAGGATGTCTTGTCCCTGTTTATCCCGAAATGAAAAAAGTTCCCTGGGCACAATGAACACTAGCATGATTCGCTATTAACCAATCCATTCCCAAGATCCCATCATAGATTCCTACAAATAAGGTTCTAAATTCTGCAGAAGTACATTTTTCCCCTAGTTCAAACTCTATTGCTCCCACTGTGTGTCAAGACAGGTCTTCCTTCCCGTTTGCTAATTTGATTGTCATGGTACTCGTTGGATATTGATTCAATCCTAGCTTCTTGAGGCATTTTGGAGATAGAAAAGAATGCGTACTGTCACAATCGATAAGGAGTTCAAATGTAGTACCTTGATGGTTCGCAGGAGCTTGAATCACTGCGTACTGGTTCTGGGCTCCGCGGTTGTCAACTGTCGCATGCAGCGTTGCCCTTCTAGTTACCTCGCCTTCCAACGTTGGTTCTGCATTAGCCGCAAAGGCTCGTCCACCGCGCCCTTGTCCATGAGCTCAAGCAAATCTTCCGTGCCCTCGTCCTCATCCTCTATTATGTCCTCCATGTTGCTAACCTGGACCATTATTTTGTTGGGCGTTGTTATTGCCATTAGCTACTGCCACATGGTTTCCATCATTTGGGCAGTTAGAGCGATAATGTCCTAGCTCGTTATATCCATAATATCGCACATTCGCCAAAGATTGCCCTTGACCATTGGCAGTATAAACTTGTGGCCTCGGTTGAAAATGGTTTGGGAGATTGTTCCTTTGATAGTTGGGGTTATCAGTCCTCTGGGTTGCTAGTTCCCTTCTTTGTTGTCCTCTTTCTTGCCTGATCTCCCTTGCCAAAGGTTGAGCTCTTAGCAAGGCATCATGCAAGGTTGTTAGCCTCATAACTTCTAGCCTCGCATTGACAAAATCTTATGATTTGCTACTCTAGAGTCATCTATGGAACATAATGACGCAAAGTGATAAAGCTAGAGTAATATTCTTCTAGTGTCACGGACTTCTGGGTTAAGCCATAAAATTCGTTCATCTTTAAAGCTTCATGTCTTGGCGGTAAATATTGTTCTTTAACCGCAGTCTTAATATCCCCCCATGTTTGGGATACTTCCAGCACTCCACAGCCCTTATAGTTCTGCTTCCACCAAAGCTCTTTGTGTTGAGATGTAGAGAAAGAGAGAGAGAGAGAGACGAGACACACCATGTACGCTCCCAAAGACTGATTCATATTGAGGACAAGTTACATATATATAGGTGAGACCAAGTTAGGTAGAGTGAGCCATATATAGCTCCAACACCCCCACTCAAACAAAGGTCTCTAGCTGTGGATGAAAAAACCCTTGGAGAGTACAAGGGAAAAACCCAAGCCCCTATACAGATGTGAAAATATGAACCAGAAGTAATTATGTGAAAGTGCATTGTGCATCTATGTACAAATATACAAGAGACCAAGAGGTCACAGTGTGCAAATGTGAAATGTGCACAGTGCATGGTGCCTAAAAGATTACAATGACATATGTACAAAGCTACCATAAGAGTAAAGAGCCTAATCTAGAAAGAGTGAAGTGGAGGCAACTCCGAGCTCTGAGCGCAAGAGAATAAAGCGTGACTCATTGAGGCCTTTGGTAAGAATATCTGCAATCATCAGGTCACTTGGACAATGTTCAATCATGATAGTGCCTTTGCGTACTTCGTATCGAACATAGTGATAATGCACAGCAATATGCTTTGACTTGTTATGTTGGACATAGTCTTTTGCAAGATTAATAGCACTTTGATTATCACACCGCAAGGGTGTACTAGAAAGAGGAGAATGACCAATATCTGTCAACACTTGTCGAAGCCAAATCAGTTCACGAGCTGCGAGCGATGCAGCAACATATTCAGACTCGGTTGTAGAAACTGCAACACAACGTTGTTTCTTGCTGGTCCAAGAAATAAGACAACCATTA
>JAOYMV010399742.1:0-14492 GCA_025802375.1 Polystichum acrostichoides
AAGTGTTTGGTTGGGTGGTGTGGTGTGCCAAGGGTCGTACGGTGGCACGTACCCCCCTTTTTCCCCCGTCCAGTCTACGAGATGGATAGAGGAATGAGGGAGGTAACAACTAGTAGTTAGTACTTCGTTTACTATATCAAGGAATAGATGAATTCTATGTTCTATTGTCAAACGGTTCAGTTAGACCCCCTTGGGTTGGCATTTCAAGGTAAGAGAGAGACTTTCCTCGGTGTCGGTCCCAAGCGAGAGGGATGTTGGAGGTTGGAGTCGGCCTAGTCCTGGAAAGAGGATAGGTGATGTCGAGCCCCGGCATGACCCTCACATTTTTTTTCTTAATCAAAATTCTAAAACATAACACAAATGCTTAATCAAACAACCAACCATACATAATATTATTTACATATTAGCACCATGTAAGAGCCCACACCCGCTCTGATACCATGTTAAGAAACCTAATGTGGGATTAGCATAGTGCATACAATGATTAAGCACAATTAGCCATAGCTAGGAGTAGAGAGAGGATAGGGATTGCACACTCAACACAAGCACTCTATTGCATTACATAAAACATGATATAATATAAGGCTTCTTTTGTAGATAGCCCTCACTCCACTTTACACATGTGGGTGTGCCCATGTAACACAATACTTTCCACATCTTTATCAACCCACACAATATCTAGCACTTAGAGTGCTTTCACATACACACCAAAGCTTACACATCTCTCAACAAACTGCCATCAGATACACACCAAAGCTTACACATATCTCAACAAACTGCCATCGAGAAGGGTTTCTAAAGGGGGTCCGTGGGTTGACTTGCAAACAAAAAGGGTAGGACAAATATGATGGTCTCGAGGTTTGGAATACCTCCTAGGGAGTTTTCCCTCCAAGTTGGTCTGCACCAAATCAATCGTAGACGGAGAGATAGTAAGGTACGTAATTGGGCAAGAAGAGGTCTCTAGAGTAGAGTACGGTTTAGTAACTTTGTTTTAGTTCGTAGAAACCCTTAGAATGAGGATTATGATTGAGCATAGAGTGAATCATGGATCCCCAAGTAATATACATCCTCGTCGTACATGAAAGAATACTGATGATTCTTCAAATATTGTTCTAAGTCTTCACTTTTCCATAAAAAAATAAGGGGATATAATTTGTTAACCTTAAGAACTTGCCTATGTTACAATAAATTAAGGAGAGCAATCCCTCTCACGTTCTCGTGCTGTGGCAATAATGAGGTTCTATCTTATAAATATTCAATTGTGACGTCCTTGTTACCTTTTGGGTGATACGGACTATTGTCCTTAAATAAAAAAATCAAAGAAAAACAAAGATAAAGTGTAGCTACCAGTAGATCACTCTAAAGCTAGTCTCTTGTACTAAGTGACCTTCTTAAATCATAACAGCGGGCGGGTAACGGCCTTAAGAGAGGCTGGTGGCAGGGAGCAAAGATGCTCACCAGCCTTTCCTTTGATAGTTATGGATAGTGGGTGGGAGTATGGGCAAGGATCGATGGGTCGTACATGCATGTAGGGTCTACAAAACAAGAGGGACCCTACACCCTAATCAATGCACGCACTTGAAGTCAAGACTTGAATAAGTATTTTTGCATGGTTAAGGATTTGTTTTACTGTAGAAACAAGTAGGAAGATAAGGGATAAAATCAAGGAAGCTAGGATCTTTCATTCAATTAAAAAAAGAACGCAGAAGTGTGAGGAATAAAGGATAAGCTCCTCAATAAAGGACTGATTGTGATGATTAATAGTGGCCAAGGAAAAGTGAATAGATTTGTTGCATGGAGGTACACTCGAGGACTCAGCTATGCAGATTCACTGCATGGAGGCAGCATAGAGAGAGATTTGTAGATTTGCCGCATGGAGACAATAGACGACCCATCACTATATATAGCACAGATTTGTCACATTGAGGTAGTGTTGAGCTTGCAATACGCAAATTTGCCGCATGGAGGTAGTGTGATTGAATCTAGGTGGAGATATGGATGGATGATGATGAGGGAGGAAGAGTAAAACTTAATAAAGAACCATGTCTTCTGGTTTGGCAAAAATTGAATGTAATATGGGAAGGTAGGAACCAAGAGCTATCCTTGGCTGCACACGACTACTGAACCCCACATTTACAAGGTTTAAAAGGAATCAATGTTATTAGAATTCCTTCCCTACATCTGTAGAATTAAGATAAGGGATGTGAATAACGAAGGTGCTATCTCCACAAGTGACGAGGAGACAGGACATTCTCATCTCTAGAGATGAGGGAGAAGTGGTCCTAGAAAAGATTATGGCTTCCATGTCCAACTAGATTATTTAAATATCTATATACTTAGAGGAAAACAAACTAAAATATGTAACGGGTGGGAACAACCCTAGAGATGTACCTTCAAGGATAGATAAAAGTGTGATAAGGGCGCATATGGACAACACATGTACATGGATGGAATGCAAGGCATGCATGGTCATGCACATACATATATAACACATAAGGAGCATTCTTGCAAGATGCATACACACGCGTGAGCATGCACTCATGCTTTGGCAAGTTCAAGAGTCAAAGACTACCTACTAGAGAGACTCATTTGCAAAAATTATATAAACATGTTAAGAATCGGACAACTTAGGGATAAAAAGGATATGCCCATTTTGATCCCTTAACTCAAACCACACTAAATAGAATTTAGAAAAATCTACTCAAAAAATCCATACAAATGCTAAAAAAAACTTGATTTATTGCTCAAAATCCTTTCTAAATGTTGTTGCCCCTCTCTTTGAAGTCCAACATTGTTGCTAAGGCAGGGGGTCGACGACTATATTGTTCTTTGTGGATTTTTGGAAAGTCTTTGACACACTGCCACCAGATCGGCTACTCCAACGACTAGGGAGTTCCATATGAGATGATATGCAGGATAATTGCACTACATGAGAGAGTCACAAGGAGATTCGATGCCCTAGAGGACTATCTGAGGAGCGTGCTAGCTGTGTTGGTGTTAAGCAAGGATACGCACTATCCTCGACCCTTTTTTGGATTATACGCTAGGTTCATCGATAGAAGAAGCGGTTGGGGGGGGGGGGCTCATTACATGGCTTTATAGCGGCTCTCATGCTATATGCGGATGAAATTGTTATTATGTCCGACTCACAGGAGGGATTACAGTGGCACATAGATGCTTTAGTGGCTTTCTGTATAGAGAGGGGGCTCACCGTGAACCTTGGGAAAACCAAGGTCATGATCTTTCACACCTCATAGAGAGTGATGCAACACACAGTGATCACATTTTGAGACAGCCGAGTGGAGGTGATGAGCTCATATGTTTATCTTGGGATCACATTTACGAGTATAGGTACCCATTTCTCTATGTGGTAGACATCACATGTTAGATTGACCAGAGGATATGCTGCCTTAGCGCTACTTAAGAGACAATGCCACCAGTCTCACTTTCAAGAGCCCCGCATGAAGGGCTGGCTTTTCGACACATTGGTCACTCCCACGATGATGTATGCCTCTCCCATATGGGCACCCAATCTACCATCAGTAGATTGGCAGCGGATTGAGAGACCTCTGGTCCTTATGCTCTCCTGATGATTCGCAACAAACCATCCATACCGCACCCGATCATACGGGCAGAGTTTGCTGTGTCTCTTATGGTAGTGGATGCTCTCTTTCAAACTATCACTTTTATACAACGGGTCAGAGACATGGATCCAGACCGACTCCCCCCGTCAAACACTTGAGGCATCATAGGATCTTTCTCTCCAGATAGGACACCCCTCATGGTACGCGACAGTGACCTCTTGGCTAGATGGACATGGGATTCAGATAGACAGATTGCCCCCTTTTAGTATGACTAGACTCCACCCACATTAGACTCTCCTAGGTGGAGAGGAACCAAGTTCTGAGATCTGACCTCATACAGCTACACACCAGAGCGACATGGACCCTGGTGGACCTACCCACCAAGATGGAGTACTACCAACATCATTTCCTATAGCTTATAGAGCTACAGTCATGAGACATGGACTCACTATCTCGAGGGCAGATGAGATCAGGGCATCACGGAGGCCATGCCCACCAGGGCCTAGGCCCCGACATCGACACCCGACACGATCCTGGCGCGACACTAGCACACCATGGAGGCAACTTCTGAACGACCCCAATTTGATCTCACGGAGATGGAATCCCTATTGGCTTCATATCCCATGATGAATATTATTGATCCATCGATAGATACAAGATGGAGATAGTTTTTTAGGATGCATCTCATGATTGTACCTCCCATATCACCATGCTAGCTAGTTAGTCCACCTTTTTCCTTAGGGGTAGTGGTCAACATTTAGTCTGCTCTATTTTGTATCATGAGATCCCAACCAATATTTGCTACATTCCCTTTCATTTCATCTCTAGTTTTTTCCATGATATGTATGGCATGGACACATTGTACACGGGTTGTTGAGATGTTATGCTCACCACCATGAGCCGGCACTCACTATACACCTGCATGACTTGGCACCGCTTTCATATCACCTACACGCGGTAGCAGGTTTGACAGTTGGACTACATCGACTGGTCTACCTACGAAGAGTGATGGCACACTTATCTTGCTAGCTCACTCACATAGCAGTTTCACACTATGACCGTTGTACATAGTACTTAGTAATTATGTTGTATTTTCCACTTATGTTTATGTAGACCTTTCTTATCTTGTTAGTAGAGAAGAAGAAGAAACAAGTTTCAACCTCCATCTTTGTGTGTGTCTTCTCTAGGGTTTGTGTGTGTGAGGCATCGAGAAGTGACCATGCAATTAACCACCCAACCATGTCCTTTTATAGCCCTTGGCCCTTTCTCATTAGGACGCCCACTTAAGTGCATGGTAGGTCCGTGCCCTAGGAACCTTGTCCTCACATTACCACCCCCTTGGAAGAATGTTTTCATCCTCGAAAACAAAGGTAGGGAAGCGCTTCTTAAGAATGGAGACATTCTCCCATGTGGACCCTTCTTTAGGTCTATCTCTCCATTTTACTAACACCTGTCACTTAACTTGGTGTTTAGTACGAAGCTCATGCATATCCATGATACATTATGACTCATGAAAGAGCTAACTTATAAGCCACTTGGCCTACACACTTGAGTATTGTGATTGATCTACAATACCTTGGTGACAACTTGAGCACCTTTCCATTCTTTAGACTTTCTTAATGCTCTCGAACTTTGAGGAATACCTTTTTCCCCCTCTTGAAAATATATGAGATGACGATGCTCATCTGCATACTTCTCTATTGCCAACCCCACCATAATTGGTGCTTTAGGTTGATAACCATACATAAGCATAAATAGACTATACCTTTTAGTCACTTGTTTAGCATCATTGTGAGCAAACTCCAAAATACGTAAGTAATCTTCCCAATTGGTTTGATTCTTGCTAAAGTATGCTCGTAGCATATCCTCTAGCACTTGATTAACCCTTTTAGTTTGGCCATCCTTCTATGGATGATCTGCCGTTCTTAGGTTTAACTTAGTGTCCGACTTTTGGACCATAGCTCTCTAGAAGTGATTGTCAAACTTTCGATCCCTATCACTTATGGTACTAACGTGAAGACCATAAAGTTTATAAATGTGCTCTATAAACAATCTTGAAAAGTGATTGTCGAACTTTTTGATCCCTATCACTTATGATACTTTTTGGAAGACCATAAAGTTTATAGATATGTTCTATAAATAGTCTTACTATCTCCGGTGTCTTAACCAAGAATCCTGACCACCACAACTCGTCAGTGGTAGTTCTATGATGAAATCCATAGAGATTTTCCCACTTACCCTGTGGACTCTCCAATGGTTGCAACAAGCCACTTGCCTTGAGGCGTTCTACTTTGTTGACTTAACATTTTTGGCAATTTTGTACGTACTCTTGAACATCATTACGACCCCTGGCCCTTTCACATAAGGACTTCCACATGGCCGTACCATGTCCGAGGGACCCTTGTCCTCACATCCTTATAACTATTGCCTATCCAGTGCATAAGTCTTGCCTATGTCTAGGTGTCAAGCACTTGGACTATCTTGACACTCATATAAAATTTGGCGCCTGGTGTCTTTGTCCCTTGGTACACATACTCTTCCAATGTGGAGCAAGTACCGATTATCGATAGAAAATGTTTCCATCAAGATAGCTCATCCGCAACGAGGGTAGATCCCAGTGTGGAGGAATGCTTGTTTAGTGTGGACCCTCTTCTTGAAACTGATTCCACACTTTGTCATAAGACTGATGATGTGCACACTTACCATGTAACGACTCCAAGAATTCACTTTTTATTTCCGTGACAGCAAGTGAATTAATTTGAGGCATCTGGCTTAGTGCATCTGCTACTACGTTATACCATCCTTGATGATACCTTAGCTTGCAGACATAATCTTGAAGGAACTCTGCCCATATGGCCTTTCTATGCTTCAATACTTTTTGAGTAGCAAAATATTTAATGCTCTCGTGGTCAAAGACCACTTATAACTCAGCACCATAATGCCACTTTTTCTTAAAAGCATAGATAATGGCATAGAGCTCCTTCTCATGAACATAATAATTCTGTAAAGCCTTATCTAATTTTTGGCTTGCAAATACTATTGGTCTTTCCTCTTAGAGAAGTACAACACCAATAGCCTTATCACTTGTGTCCATCTCAACCACATATGGTTTGAGGGGACCAATAATTGCTAGCATATGAGCAGTTGCCAAAGCTACCTTTAGCTTCATAAAACTTTATTCCTGGGCTTCTTCCCACTGGAATGTTTTACCTTGAGCTTTCAATTGATCCCTCATAGGAACAATGATATTGGTATAGTCAAGTAGAAACTTCCCATAGAAGCCTGCCATGCCATAGAAGATTTGAAGCTCACCTACCGTCGTACCGTCATAGGATGAGGCCATCTCAAGATTGCACTGACCTTGCCGGTGTCCATCTTGACGCCTAAATAAGAGATCACATGAAAATAGTAAAGGATCTCTATCATAAAGAAATCACACTTGCTTTACTTAGCATATAGTGCATGAGCTCTTAGTTTTTTCAAACACTAATATTATATGTTCTAGTTGCTCTACTTCAGTCGCACTGAAGATTAGAATGTCATCGCAGAAAATCATAACAAATTTTCCAAAAACTCTTAGTGTCTGAACCTTGTTCAAGAGGCAATCTTAAATATATCTTCTATGTGAATAGGAACCCGATGGTATCCTGATCAAAGATATATATTGCTAAATTACCATGCCCCGTGGAGCCTTGAAGTTGCATATCATAGGTATACCACACACATATTTGTGGAGTCCTTAAATTTGAACTTATTAGCTTGTAGCTCTTTCAGTTCGTAACTCTTAATCACTTAGCTATTAGTGTGCTAGCTCTTAAAGTTCTAGTTAATTAGTTCATAGCTATTAGCTTTTAGCCCTTTGTCGCTTAGCTTCGTAGTTGTGAATTTAGAGAGACATATGAGAGTGGCGTGTTCCACTCCTCGAGTTTCATGATGTTCTCTACATAGAGATTGCATGAAACATAAATCAAATGCTTATGGAACTGTGTCCATTTAAGCGAACAAAAAGAAGATGATAATTACTTCAAAACATCTTCTTAATGCACAACGTGTTGTGAAGTTAAACAATGTTATCCTATTCTCCAACCTTATTGAGAACTTTAATACAACATAGACAAAGCTTGTGTCTATAGAAGGCCAAAGAACCTTCTTGGCAAAATCTTGAGACTACAGCTGCTCATTGCAACCCCCTTTGCATCTCCATTGGTCGTACCAAGGCATATGATTTATGCTCGTAGCATCAATCAAGTTCATAGATAAGTTAAACTAAGTACCTCTGTGTACTCGTAACATATAAAACCATCAATTGCTTGCAAACATTGAAGTAAAAGTAAAATATCACCCATGGAAAGTACAAAATCCTTGTAGATTAGTAATTCCCGTGATTTTGATCATGTGCCTTGCACAGAAAATACATACATGCTCGTAGCATGATGAAAAGCTTCAAGTATATCAGGTTTTGAATGCTTGTAGCATGATCAAAAAATCATGCATGGACTTTCCAACTGCTCTTAAGCAGTAAGATCAAATCGAAAAAGTTCATAACCTTGATTCCTCCCCTTGGATTTTCTTGATTGTTGTCGTGGCTCATGGCCTGGATCGGGAATTATCTTAGCTCCGTGAGTCTACTCACCAATAATACCACGTAAAAGCTCTATGAGCTTGGTCATGTTGGCCTTGAGTAATCATGCCGCAATAAAAACTAAAGTAAAGTGTCTGGCACCTTGTGCCCCTGTATGCCTTGCTTGAGGGCTTAGCACCTTGTGCGATTGCACTCCTACCACCTTGTGGTTTTGTACTTCAAAGAAAAGTGTAAGTGGGTGGCCTCCTTGCTCGTTGGCCCACTTGATTGAAGGGCACTTTGTGCCCTAATTCCCACTCTTAGAGAAAGAGTATATGTGTGTACTAGCAGTAACACATGATCAAGAAAAAGAAGGCGTTGCCTTCTTGCTTTAAGATGGACCTTGCCTTTCTCTTCATGTTCGAAAATGATGCATGCCCATTTGCTTGTTGTAGACTTGTTGATTGCTTGGCACCTTGTGCCGTCACTTGCACTCTAGAGAGAGCTTGTGTGTATATACTTGTAGTAACATACAAAAGTTCAAGAGAGAGAGAGAGAGAGAGAGAGATCGCCTTGTCTTTGGTTTCCAAACCACGACCCTTGGCCATTATTTTCTAGAGAGATTGGTAAAAGCAGCTTTGCTTTTTGTAAGCCTTACTTTTTGGGCATTGCTTTTCTCTATAAAAAAGTAAAAAATTTAGAGAAATCCATATTTGTGAAAAATCGTACCTGAACACGGAGGTGTCAACTATGGTGGCCGCCTTGCGGCCCTTGGCCTTGTTGCGTGGCAATGGCCCTTGACTTGGATGAAAACTTTTTGAAAGCAAAGATGGCAATTTTCTGTGCTTGCAAGCTTTTTTGAGAGAGAGAGAGAGAGAGAGAGAGTTGGCCTTGCCAAGAGAGAGCGAGAGAGCAGCAGGCAGAGAGTTGGCCTACTACTATTGATGGGGTTCGTAGCCCTGGGAAGGAAAACACCCTTGTTGAGGCTTGGAGACCTTGTCTCAAGATTGCTTTTGTGCATGATACCATGAGAACGCTGCCCTCTAAGCCGTACATCTCCGTGAGACGTGGCCTTATCCAATGAGCCGTGGGAACACTGTCTAGAAAGGTTAAATCAAAATCTTATGAAAAATAAAGCTTGAAATTTTAAAGCAAAACCTTGAAAACGGCGATGGCAAGCTGTGAAGAAGATGAAGCTTGTCCTGCTCGCACTCCTACTACGCTTGCACCACCCCATGCCACTGAATGCGCTACCCTTCTCTGTTGGCCGCGCCCTATCACTTCAAAATGTTGCACTCCTACTGTGCTCCTTGCGTTCTAGCTTAATCCAAGTTCTTGGATCCTAGCCCTAGCCCTTGGCTATGACCTTGGGCTAGAGCCTAACCTTGGCTATGATATTGGTGGTCCACGGTGGCCCTTGGCCCTCGTAAAACAGTGCGCTGATTTTCTCTGCCTGCGCTACTTTATCCACCTGTGCTGCCCATCCGTGTTGTCCGCCCGCTGAAATACGCCGCGCTGCCCTGCTTTTTGCTGCGCCTCTTGATGAGCTTCTCACAGCTAGCCCGTGGCCTGCCTTGGCTACTCATTGGGTGGGCCTTAGCTATGCCTCGGGTCTACCCCTTGGGTGACCCTTTGGCCATACCTCGGAAGGTAACGCCCTGCACATATGGCCCCTGCTGAGGGCTCAGGCAGCATGTGCCCCCCTCTTGGCTGTGGTATGAAACCTTGCCCCATGATTATCTATGGGTTGGCCAGCCCGTCTTGCCTTGAACCAAGGTTTGCAGGCTGGCTGCTTTTTGGCACGAAGCGCTCAGGCCGCCCCTCATCAATGGTACTCAACTCCGGGTATTGGCGATGCCCTTGTCTCCATGCTTTGGTCTTGTGTGCAGCCCCATGAAACCAACAAAGGCGGCCCAACGCTTTCCCCATACGTCACGCTTGCCATACATGCTTGCCTTCATGTTTCCCTCCCATGCCCCTTCGCGGAATACGCTCTGATACCAATGTGAGGCACCAAGAAGTGACCATGCGATTAACCACCCAACCATGTCCTTTTATAGCCCCTGGCCGGGCCCTTGGCCCTTTCTCATTAGGACGCCCAGGACCCTTTTCCTCACAATGTGAGTGCTTGCAAGAGCTCTAGATCTCTTCTCCCTTATTTCTTTTCATGGTATCAGAGCCTGGTTCAGGCAAAGAGGCTAGAGGCAAGCAAAAGAGTCGCCAGGTCTACAAGAAGCGATACAGGGATAGCCTTGGGAGCTACTGGCAACAAGATCGGATTAAGGAGCTTTTTGCACAAGTGTGTGCAGGTAAGTGTGTAGTACGTTGTACTGAGACTGTACAACCAAAACTGTGTTTCGGGGTCATCTCGACCTTCGTTTTTGAGTTAGCAGGCGTTCGCATGTTGTTCGGGTAAGTTTCGATTTTCTTTCTGCAGATCTATAATTTGGTGATTGCAGACACTGGTTTTGGTTGTGCAGACCTTGTTTGGGTTTCACAAAAGTGTTACAAACACTATTGGGTGTATGTATGCATATTATGGGTTCAAGTTGAGATAGCTTGGTGGAGCACATGTACCGTTTCAGTGATATCAGAAATTGTCTATCACATTTGCATTGAGACAAGATGTCTGGTGGTGATGGGATTAGCCAGATTGTCAATGAGAAGTTTGATAAGAACAACTTCCATGCTTGGAGGTTCAAAATGACAAACTTCCTAATGGATAAAGGCTACTGAGACTACATTGAAGGAGAAAATGAAAAGGCTCCAGAAATGCCAGCGCAGAATGCGACTCTAGATCAGGCTAAAGCATTTAAGGATTGGAACCAGGCAGCATGAAAGGTCATGTATTAGCTCTCTGTCAGTATACAAGGCACCATGATTGGGCATATACAGGATGCCAACACTCCATCAAAAGCTTGGAAAAGTTTGGTCTTATTGTATGAGACCAACACCAAAGCTAGGAAGATGCAGCTAAAGCATGAGCTGCATAGTGTGGAAGAGAAGAGCGTGTCTATCAATGACTATGCATTGAAGATCAGGGGCATTGTGGAGTCCCTTGCATCTATAGGTTTCTCAATTGAGGACAATGATAAGGTGGAGGTATGCTTGTGTGGCTTAGAGCCATCATACAAGCCGTTTACGACATCAATACAGACTCGAGAGAACATTCCCAATTTTGCTGACCTTATTTCCATGCTGATTATTGAGGAGAAGAACTTGGGTGAAGAAACACCTTCACAAAGCAGAAGCAGTTATGAGCAGGCCTTCTACTCTAGTAGAGGTAGAGGTAGAGGATGCGGTCGAGGATCATGCTGAGAGAGTGGTCAAGGTGGAAACCAAAATCATTCACCTGATTCACATTAGCAATAGGGACACTCATTTGGAAGAGGCCAGTCCAGAGGCAGGGGGAGCCAAAGAGGACATGGCAGAGGCAATAAACAAGAATCAGGTTACATGATAACAGAGAATGTTACACTTGTGGTATGAAAGGACATATCTCTTATGACTGCCCAAAGAAGCATGGAGATAACAAAGGGAAAAGGCAACATAACAATTATGCATCTTCGAGTAATAATGCAAGAAATTTATAAAGTATGTTTGTTATGCAGATGTTTTGGCAATCAACGGCCAAAACAAGCCAAAGCTGAAGACGGAAGCAGTCGACGGACCCATTTAAAAATCACTATTATTATTTCCACAACCCAATTGTAAAAAAGCCTTGTAATTGATTCACCTCACATTGTAATATGAATTCTAAATTAATACATGGGGCCATGGGCTTCCACTTTGTAATTTTGAGCCGTCCACACTTAATATAAATGCCCAAATTAGAGCCACCCACTTAGTAAGTGGATATAGGCTAGGTTTTGGGGCAACTTTTATTAATCTCACGTATGCTAGAACTAGAGAAGGTTTCAAAGAGAAGAGAAAGCTTCTTGTAAGCCCGATTGTGGCCACCATTTGTATCTAATGATTAAGTGGTGATTAATGAAATGTGTGTGTGCTTAAGGTAGTGCTCGTGTAGGAAGGTGATTAATCTCCAATTAATCCTTGTTTTAATTGTGTTAATATTTTGTAATGATTAGCAATAGGTTACTCAGTCAAGAAGTGTTGTTACTTCCGCATTTGCAAGGTGAGTAGTGAGCCCACACTCTTAATCCCCATGTGTATGTGTGTATTAATCTTTTGATTAAGTGTTCCATTAGTGCTTAGTAGAAATGCAAGGTGCCAATGAATGAACCTGCATGGCTCTTCATTAGAATAGGTAAGGTGATTGCCATAGGTTGGACACACCTACATAGCCTCCATGCACTAATCGCGTCCCTCCCGTGCATTGATAGCTTGTTAGCAATGCTTGAAATCTATGCTAGTGACGTCCGTGGTGGCGAACATCTAACAATGGCGCCGCTGCAGGGGACGGCGTTCCTAGATTAGGGTGATCACTTTAGGTCCCTTTAGTGGCGGCGGTTGTGATTCATCACTATCATTTTAATTTAGATTAGTGAGAGGTTGGAACGGGGATTCTGAGGCTCTCGTAGGTGATTGGGGATTGGGGATCACTTAGTGCCTGCATTTAAGATTCAGGCAAGTTCATTTGGGTCATGGTAAGGATGTGGGACATTCTATTCCATCCAAAAGACAACCATAAGCATCACATTTAGGAATTTAGAACTTATGTGAGCTCTTTGGAGCACTTCTAAGATTAGTGATAGACTAGGTTAATTTCATCAGTAGGTAGCCATTAGCATAGGACTTAGCCTAGGATAGATGCATACACATGTATGCTAGGAGTAGGGTAAGTAGACCATTACCGATCCCGTCCAAAAAATTTCCATATGCACGATAAGGTCCAAAATGTGCATCTTTGACCATATAACTAGATCACTGATTTCGAGAGCAAAGAAAGGGTCAAGATAGAATTTTATTGCACAAAAGGGACAAGGGGAAAATTTGCAATAAGCTGCAAGGGTCAAATCCCACACTCATTTGCATTAAATCAAGCACACAAGGAAAGTAGCAGCAAAGAAAACTGCAGCAGAAACTTAAGTTCATTGGATCTTAAGAATTGAGGGCCTTAAACTTGTCCAAAAATTACACACAACATGTCATTGGAAAGAGGGAAACAAGAGCTACAAGCTGGTCTAATTAGATTTTGCAAAAACTTGTTCAGTCTCCTCTGTGATGGGACACGCGTGTCCCATCCAGGAAGGTCAAATTAGACAAGTGAGTTTCTAGTTGGGTTCTCTACTATCCATTAAGTAATTGTATGCTATTAGTTTGCAAACTATACATCTGAAAGGCCTCAAAATCATCAAAGTTGAGATCTGCAAAAACAAAAACCAAAATTTGAAATTCAAACCAATAATTCTAAAACTTGCAAAATTGAAGTAGAGCTGAATTTGTACTCTAGAAGACATAGGCAACAAGCTGGGATAGTCAAAAAGTGAAACTTGTGCTTCAGTCTCCTCTGTGATATGGGACACGCGTGTCCCATCCACATGCATCAAAATTGAGATCTTGCTATCCATCTGGGTTCCTTATCACCTAAGGAGTAATGCTAGCCCTTTAGATTGCAAATTGCACATAAGGAGACCATCCATTCATCAAAATTGGCAGCAAATCTAAAAACTACAAAACTCGGATTAACCTTTGAATTAAAACTTTCATTTCGGATCTAGGGATACCATTATGCTCTAGACGGACTAGGGAACAAGGCTGTACCAAAAACTTGTCAAAACCATCACTTTTGATGGGACACGTGTATCCCATCATATTACTGCTTTTGTAACAATTGAGCATGCCAAAGTTGTTTTCTATGCTTAAAGAGTAATCTTGCAAATTTTCAGCTCATTTGGACAAGTTTTTCACATAGCTCTAGTTCAATTGTACTGCCAGATCTGACGGAACAAGTTATCTAGCCTAGAATTTCTCAAAAAAATCTCATCTTCCATATAAATACTGTACATACCTAGATCTAAGAGCCTGGCACATCAAAAGTTCAAAAAAGTGCCCAGAATTGAGACACGTGTGTCCCATCAAAAACATTGCTAGGAGGCTCAAAATTGACCAAACTCACTTTTAAAATTCTTAGAGCATATCCTTTGAGCACTTATTGTTGAGATATCAAGCTCAGGTCATGGTCCACCTGGCTGATTCCCCACGGACACTCATCACTGGCGATCTTTTCCAGTGATACTACAGCTGTACTTCACCGACAGGTCTACCTACCAAGAGTGCTGGCACACTTATCGCCAGCTCACTCACTAACGGTTTCA
Organism: Polystichum acrostichoides; assembly: GCA_025802375.1. Classification (NCBI taxonomy): domain Eukaryota; kingdom Viridiplantae; phylum Streptophyta; class Polypodiopsida; order Polypodiales; family Dryopteridaceae; genus Polystichum; species Polystichum acrostichoides. Next base: position 14,424 of record JAOYMV010399742.1, read on the forward strand.
CATTGACCGTTGTACATAGCACTACTTATGTTGTACCCCCTTTTATGTTTTGTAGACCTTGCCTATCTT
>JAOYMV010410844.1:0-14312 GCA_025802375.1 Polystichum acrostichoides
TGCGTTCAAGAGACTATTAATAATACCCCTATATACATAATATTTTTACACTATGGGTGTCATAAAAAAACCCCCTCTACCCCCTAATGTATACATTTTTTATACATGTTATGTATTAAAAAATCCCCTCGTCTACACTCACGTGATAGCATACATTTGTGAAAAGTGACCGCCCCGGGATGCAGAACAACCATAGGGTCACCATAGATAGATGTAACAAAGGCTATGTGTAGGTGTCACAAAGGCTTTGTAGGCTCAATTTAAGAATCAAACAGGGCATCCTATGGAAAACGCATATGTAAGAAATCCCCAGGAAATCCCCACATATCAAAACCATCTATGAATGCTTAAACCCATCTATGGGGAAATCCCACATATAAATGCCTATGAGAAAATCAAAGGTTTGCCACATGTAAGTGTTACAAAATCTCTATATTATAAGTGTCACAAAGGGTATCATATGGCCTTGTAGGTGTCTCAATGAATACCTTTTTGGTTTTAGGACTATAGTGTGCTACATGTAAATGTCGCATATAGTACAATGGGCTCTGAAAAACCATTTGGCCTATCCCATGGACTTAGGCCATAGGGTGCTCCATCTTAGTGCATCATAAATCCCCATATAGCTTTGAATTACCAACAATCTTTTAGGTGAAAAATGGAGCACCCTATAGCCTTAGAGTCATAGAGTGCTTTGTAGAAGTACCACCCTATGTATGGCCTTAAGGCCATAGGGAGCCATTAGTATGTACCTTGTACAAAATTTCCAGACATAATATATCCTTTTGTCCACAAGATGCATTCTAAACATACCACAAAGAACAAATGGCCTTCTTATGGCCTTAGAACATAAGGTGCCTTCATAATGTACCGTGTAGAAAGTTTAAGGTCACCAAATATCCTATGGCCTGAAGGCCATAGGGTTCTTTGCAGACCTACCACACCATGGCACTAACACCATAGGGTTTCATTACAATGTACCTTGTAAAAAGACTAAAGGAACTCTATATCATATGGCCTTAGGGCCATAGGGTGCTCTCTTTAGGTAGGTTTAAGACTAAAGGCACTCTATATCATATGGCCTTAGGGCCATAGGGTGCTCTCTTTAGGTAGGTTTAAGACTCTATGAGATCCTAGAATATTCACCTCTGTAGTCTCAAGGTCATAGAAATAGGCTTCTTTATAGATCTTAAAATAGAGAGATCCCCATGAACTCAAAGTTGTAGGTGTTTTATACAAGTGCCATCTTATGAACCTAAGTCCATACAATTATCTAAGTAGATGTCACAAACAACACTCTATGGCCCTACAAACATCACAAAGAATATCCTTTTGGTTACAAGACTGTAGGGTGCTTCATGTAAGTGTCTCATAGAGTTCATTGGATACACATAGTAATAGTGTCATCCTCATGTGAGAAAAAATCATCTATAGCTATAGTGTCTCATAGAGTTCATTGGACACAATACCCTCTATGTAAATAAGAAACCCAATGGCCCTTGGGCCATAAGGTGTCCTCCTAGGTGTTCGATGGAGCTATCTTGGCACCCTATGGACCTAGCGCCATAGGGTGCCCTCTATGAAAATATAAACCCTATGTCCCTAAGGCCATAGGGTGGCCAAGGTGCCCCCTATAGAACCTCTACCTGGGCACCTTGTGGCCCTAGGGCCATAGGATACCCTCCTAGGTCTCTTGTGGAGCCTCTATGATCTTGGGACCCTATGGCCCTAGGTCCATAGGGTGTCCTAAATTCTAATAAGAGCCCTATGGCCCTAAATCAATAGGGTAGCCAATGTGCCCCTGTGTAGCCTCTACCTTGGCACCCAGTGGTCGTAGGCCCAAAGGGTACCCTCTATGTGAAGAAGGAACCCTATAGCCCTAGGGAGATAGGGTTCCCTCCTAGGTTGGCCAAGGGAGCCTCTATCTTGGCACCCTATAGCACTTGGGCCATAGCATGTCCACTATGTTAATATGAACCCTATGGACCTAATGCTATAGGGTGGCCAAGGTGCCCCTTGTAGTGCCTCTACCTTGGCACCCCCTGGCCCTAGGGCCATAGGATACCATCTATGTGAAGAAGGAACTGTTTGGCCCTTGGGCCATACACTGCCCTCCTAGGTGTTCCTTTGGAGCCTCTATCTTGGCACCCTATGGCCCTAAAGCCATATGATGTCCTCTATGAAAAACAAAACCCTATGGACCTAAGTCCATAGGGTGGCCAAGGTGCCCTAGGTGCTCCTTGTAGAGCCTCTACTTTGGCACTCTATGGCCCTAGGGCCACATCATACCCTCTACGTGAATAAGAAACCCTATGGCCTTAGGGACATAGAGTGTCCAAGGTTCCCAAGTAGAGCATGTACCTTGGCACCCTATGGCCCTAGGGTCATAGGGTACCCTCTATGTGAATAAGGAACCCTATGGCCCTAGGGCCATAGGGTGGCCAAGGTGACTCTGTAGAGCCCCTACCTTTGCACCCTGTGGCCATAGGGCCATAGAAAACCCTCTATGTCACTAAAGAATCCTAAGTCCTTAGGGACATAGAGTGGCCAAGGTGCTCCAATAGAGCATCTACCCATGCATCCTATGGCCCTAGGGCCATAGGGTACCCTCTATGTGAATAAGCAACCCTATGCCCTAGGGTCATAGGGTGCCCTCCTAGGTGCTTCAAAAGAGCTTCTACCTTGGCACTCTCTAGTCATAGGACCATAGGCTATCCTCTATATGAATAAGGATCCCTATGGCCGTAAGGCCATAGGGTGGCCAAGGATCCCTAAGGAGCACCCTATAGAGCCTTTAGCCATAGGTACCCTCTATGTGAAGAAGGAACCCTATTGCTTGCAGGACATAGGGTGCCCTCCTATATGCCCTTGTGGAACCTCTATCCTGGCACCCTATGGCTCTAGGTCCATAGGGTGACCTCTATGATAATAAAAACCCAAAGGTGTCCCCTATAGATCCTCTACCTTAGCACCCTGTGGCCTTACGGCCATAGGGTACCTTGTATGTGAAGAAGGAACCCTATGGCCCTACGGCCATAGGGTTCCCTCCTAGGTGTCCGTGTGGAGCCTCTATCTTGGCACACTTTGGCCCTAGGGCTATAGGGTGTTCTCTATGCTATTCATGGTCACCATCAAAAGCGTTTTGATAGGCCTAGAACCTTGAAACCTCTCAAACATTTTGTGAAACCTTGAAACACCATTTGTGAAACAACGCTTCATCTGCTTCTAGTTCTAATCTTGTGCCATATTACCAATTGTCTGATTTTACATATTGAGGAGTTTCGGTCTGCCATTTCACTTTACATTTATTAAAAATTGAAACATTTCATTTCAAAACTTTGTGTTTCACAATGAAACATATCAGGGCTGAACCGTTTCATGGTGACCTTGATGCTAGTAGGGACCCTATGGCCCTAAGGCCATAAGGTGCCTCCTGCACAGCCTCCACCTAGGGTCATAGGCCATCCTCTATGTGAAGAAGGAACCCTATGCCCTTAGGCCATAGGGTGCCATCCTAGGTGTCCCTGTGGAGTCTCTATTTTGGCACCCTATGGCCCTAAGGCCATAGGATGTCCTCTATGCTAATAGGAACCATAAGGACCTAAGGCCATAGGATGGCCAAGGTTCCCTAAGGCTCCCCGTGTAGAGCCTCTACCTTGGCACCTTATAGAGCCTCTACCTTGGCACCCTATGACTTTAGGGGCATAGGGTACCCTCTATGTAAAGAGGGAACCCTATTGTCCTAGGGCCATAGGGTGCTCCGAGGTGCCCCAACAGAGCCTCTACCATAGGGCCATAGGTCCATAGGCTATTATCTATGTGAATAATGAACCCAATTTCCCCAAGGCTATAGGGTGGCCAAGGTGCCTCTTGTCGAGTGTCTACCTTTGAAATCTATGGCCCTAGGGCCATAGGGTACCGTCTATGTGAAGAAGGAAACATATGGACCTCAGCCCATAGGGTGCCCTTGTGGAGCCTCTATCTTAGCACCCTATGGCCCTAGGGCCATAGGTTGTCCTCTATGCTAATGGGAATCCTAAGGTGCCCTTGTAGAGCCTCTACCTTGGCACCCTATGGCCCTAAGGTCATACGTTAACCTTATGTGAAGAAGGAACCATATGGCCCTAGGGCCATAGGGTGCCCTCCTAGGTTTCCCTAGGGAGCCTCTATTTTGGAACCCTAGGGCCATAGGGTGTGCTCTATGCTAGTAGGAACCCTATGGCCTTAAAACCATAGGGTTGCCTAGGTGCCCCCCGTAGAGTCTCTATCTTGTCACCTTGTGGCCCTAGGGCCATAGGGCACCTTCTATGTGAAGAGGCAACCCTATCTTCCTAGGGCCATAGGGTGATCTCCTAGGTGTCCATATGAAGCCTCTATCCCAGCACCCTATTGCCCTAGGGCCATAAGGTTTCCTCTATGTTAATAGGAACCCTGGCCCTAAGGCTATGGGTGGCCAAGGAGCCCCTTGTAGAGCCTCTAACTTGGCAACTTGTGCTCCTAGGGCCATAGGGTACCCTCTATATGAAGAAGGAAACATATGGCTTTATGGCCATAGGGTTCCTTCCTATGTTTTCTCTGGAGTCTCTATCGTGGGTCCATATGGCCCTAGGGCCATAGAGTGTCCTCTACGCTAGTCATGGTCACCATGAAACAAGTTTCAACAGACCAAAAACCTTGAAACCTTTGAAACATTTTGTGAAACCCTAAAAAAACATTTTTAAAAAAACTTTTAATTTGCTTCAAGTTCTAATCTCTTACCACTTTACCAATGGTATAATTTTACATATTTAGTTGTTTCAATCTGTCGTTTCACTTTGCACTTATTAGAAAGTGAAACGTGTTTCACGATGAAATGTTTCAAGGCTGAACAGTTTTGTAGTAACCTTGATTTTAGTAGGAACCATATGTCCCTAAGTCTGTAGGGTGGCCAAGGTTCCCTAAGGTGCACCCTATAGAGCCTCTACCTTGGCCCCCAATAGCCCTTGGTCCATAGGGTACCCTCTATGTGAAGAAGGGACCCTATGGACTTTAGGGCATATGGTGCTCTCATAGGTGTCCATTTAGAGCCTCTATCTTGGCACCCTATGCCCTAGGGCCATAGGGTTTCCTCAATGCTAATAGGAACCCTATAGCCCTAAGGCTATAGGGTGGCCAAGATGTCCCCCTTTTGAGCCTCTACCTTGGAGTCCTGTGACCCTAGGACCATAGGGTACCCTATATGTGAAGAGGGAACCACCTGGTGCTAGGGCCATAGGGTGCCCTTTTAGGTGCCCCAATAGAGCCTCTACCTTTGCACCCTCTAGCCATAGGTCCATAGGTTACCCTATATGTGAATAAGGAACCCTATGGACCTAAGGCCATAGGGCTACAAAGGTTCCCTAAGGTACCCCCTGTAGATCCTCTACCTTGGTACCCTATGGCGCTAGGGCCATATGGTACCCTCTATGTGAAGAAGGAACCCTATGGCCCTCTTCCCTCTTAGGTGCCCCTCTGGAGCCACTATCTTGGCACCCTATGGCCCTAGGTGCATAGTCGTCTATGCTAATAGGAACCCTAAGATGCCCCTTGTAGAGCCTCAAGAAAGGTCCATATATAGGATACATATGATAGAAAACAAATACGGTACACGATACAGTACGCTAGCCAAGTAAACGTATGTAAAATACAATAAAAACTTTCTATAATTTAAAATAAAATACATGTCTACATTATGTACTTCTATAAAATTGAAATTTTTACATTTAAACATAGTCTATTAATATTATATCACACTTTCATTAACTTGAATATCAAATCAAAGTAGTGTAAATCAATCATTCATACATTGATTGAATGTACAAGGGGTAGTGTGTGCATGCTATATAGGTTTGGTCCAAATGGCTCAATATGTGTAGATCAAAAGTACTGCTAAAATACAAAATTACAAGTATCAAAACCAACGTTGAGAGCCTCTACCTTGGCACTCTGTGGCCCTGTTGCCATAGGGTACCCTTTATGTGAAGAACACTATTTCCCTAGTGCCATAGCGTGCCCTCCTAGGTGTCCCTAGGGAGCCTTTATCTTGGCACCCTAAGGACCTAGAGCCATAGGATGTCCTCTCTACTAGTAGTAATCATATGGTCCTAAGGCCATAGGGTGGTCAAGGTGTTCTACGGCGCCCCCCGTAGAACCTCTACCCTAGAACCCTGTGGCGCTAGGACCATAGGATACTTGTATTTTTAGGGCCTTAGGGTGACCTCCTAGGTGTCCTATGTATCCTCTAACTTGGCACCCTATGGCCATAGTTCCATAGGGTTTCATCTACGTTAAAAGAAACCCTATGGCCCTAAGGCCATAGGGTGAACAAGGTACCCCTTGTAAAGCCTCTAACTTGGAACTCAGTGGCTCTAGGGCCATAGGGTACCCTCTATGCACAAAAAAAAACCTATGTCTTTAGGGCCATAGGGTGCCCTCCTAGGTGTCCCTTTGGAGCATCTATCTTGGGAACCTATGGCCCTAGGGACATAGAGTATCATGTATGCTAGTCATGATCACCATACCAAGGGATTCACTAGTAATAATGATGAGACATCACCTGCGTGCACCAAAAATGGGAAACTACCCCCTATATACGAAGAAAACTCTCCTATATATAGACCATACCTTATAAAAAATACCTCCCCTCCCTACCAAAACCCCCCTCCCTTACACTCACGTGATACCCATACGGAACTTATGGTGAATCCCCCGAGATCACCATGAAACACAATTCGACAGGCCTAAACCTTGAGAGCTCTCAAAAATTTTGTGAAACCTTAAAACTCCATTTATGAAACAACGTTTCATCTCCTTCAAGTTCTAATCTCTTACCAGATTATCAATTGTCTGATTTTACTTTGTATTTCACAATGGAACGTTTTAGGGTGAACTAGTTTGTGGTGACCTTGATAATAGTAGGAATCCTATGGCCCTAAGGCCATAGCCTTGAGGTGCTTCCTGTAGAGCCTCTACCTTGGCACCCTGTGGCCCTAGGGCAATAGGGTACCCTATATGTGAAGAAGGAACCCTATGGCCTTGAGGCCATAGGGTGACCTCCTAGGTGTCCCTATGGAGCCTCCATCTTGGCACCCTATGGCCCTAGGGCCTTAGGGTGTCCTCTATGCTATTAGGAACCCTATCGACCTAAGGCCATAGGGTAGCCACGGTGCCCCTTATAGAGCCTCTACCTTGGAACCTTGTGACCTTAATGCCACACGGTATCCCCTATGTGACGTAGAACCCTATGACCCTAGGGACATAGGGTGTCCTCCTAGGTGCCCCAATAGAGCCTCTACATTGGCACTCTCTAGGCATAGGGCTATAGGCTATCCTCTGTGTGAATAAGGAACCCTATGGCCCTAAGGCCATAATGTGGCCAAGGTGCCCCCTGTAGAGGCTCTACCTTGGAACCTTGTGGCCCTAGGGCCATAGGGTACGCACTATGTGAAGAAGGAGCCCTATGGCCCTCAGGCCATAAGGTGCCCTCCAAGAAACCCCTGTCAAGCCTCTATCTTGGTACAGTATGGCCCTAGGACCATAGCGTGTCCTCTATGCTAATAGGAAGCCTAAGGTGCCTCAAGGTTCCCCCATAAAGCCTCTCTCTTGGCACCCTTTGGCCCTAGATCTAGAGGGTACCCTCTATGTGAAGAAGGAACCCTATGGACCTAGGGCCAAGGAATGCCCTCCTAGTTGTCTATCTTGGTACCCTATGGCCTTAGGGCAATAGGGTGTCCTCTATGCTAGTAGGAACCCTATGGCCCTAAGGCCATAGGGTGGCCAAGGTGCCCTAGGTACCCCTTGAAGAGCATGTACCTTGGCCCTAGGCACATAGGGTACCCTCTATGTAAAGAAGGAACCATATGGTCCTCAGGCCATAGGGTGCCCTCTTAAGTGTCCCTGTGGAACATCTATCTTGGCACCCTATGGCCCTAGGGCCATAGGGTGTCCTTAATGCTAGCAAAAACCCTATGGACCTAAGGCCATAGGGTGGCAAAGGTGCCCCTTGTAGAGCCTCCACCTTAGAACCATGTGACCCTAGGGCCATAGGGTACCCTGTATGTGAAGAGGGAACCCTAGGGCCATAGGGAAATAGGGTTCCCTCCTAGGAGCCTCTACCTTGGCACCCTCTAGCCATAGGTCCATAGGCTACCCTCTATGTGAATAAGGAACCCTATGGACCTAAGGCCATAGGGTTGCCAAGGTGCCCTTTGTAGATCCTCTACCTTGGGACCCTGTGGCCGTAAGGCCATAGGGTACCCTCTATGTGAATAAGGAACGCTATGGCCTTCAAGCCATAGGCTTCCCTCTTAGAATCTCCTCTAGAACCTCTAACTTGGCACCTATGGCCCTAGGACCATAGTCCTCTATGCTAATAGGAACCTTAAGGTGCCCCTTGTAGAGCCTCCAAGAAAGGTCCATATATACAATACATATGATACAAAACAAATACAATACACGATACAGTACACTAACCAAGAAAACGTACGTGAAGTACGACAAAAACTTTCTATATTTTAAAATAAAATACATGTCTAAACTATATACTTCTATAAACTTGAAATTTTTACATTTGAAAATAGTCTACTAACATTATATCACACTTTCATAACTTGAATATCAAATCAAAATAGTGTAAATCAAGCATTCATACATTGATGGAATGCACAAGGGGGGGGGGGGGGGGTTGCATTCTATATAGGTTTGGTACAAATGGTTTGATACTTGTAGATCAAAAGTACCTCTCAAATCCAAAAGTATGAGTATTGTACCCAACCTTGAGAACCTCTACCTTGGCACCATGTGGCCCTAATGCCATAGGGTACCCTTTATGTGAAGAAGGAACACTATTACCCAAGGGCCATAAGGTGCCCTCCTAGGTGTCCTTGGGGAGCCTCTATCTTGGCACCCTAAGGACCTAGGGCCATAGGGTGTCCTCTCTGCTAGTAGGAATCCTATGGCCCTAAGGCCATAGGGTGGGAAGGGTGCCCTAAGGTTCCCCCCATAGAACCGCTACCTTGGCAACATGTGGTGATAGGACCATAGGGTGACCTCCTAGGTGTCATGTGGGCCCTCTATCTTGGCACCTTGTGGCCATAGTTTCTTAGGGTTTCATCTATGCTAACAAGAACCCTATGACCCTAAGGCCATAGGGTGGACAAGGTTCCCCTTGTAGAGCCTCTAACTTGGCACTCTGTGGTTCTAAGGCCATAGGGTACCCTCTATGCAAAGAAGAAACCCTATGGCTTTAGGGCCATAGGTGTCCCTATAGAGCCTCTATCTTGGGACTTATGGCCCTAAGGACATAGTGTATCCTCTTTGCTAGTCTGGGTCGCCATGAAACACATTTTGACAGGCCTGAAACCTTGAAACCTCTCAAACACTTTTTGAAACCTTAAAACACCATTTGTGAAATGTTGTTTCATCAGCTTCAAATTCTAATCTCTTACCACATTACCAATGGTCTAATTTTACATGTTTAAGGATTTTGGTCTACCATTTCACTTTATACTTATTAGAAAGTGAAATGTTTCATTTCAAAACTTTGTGTTTCACAATGAAATGTTTCAGGGCTCAACCGTTTTGTCGTGACCTTGATACTAGTAGGAACAATATGGCCCTAAGGCCATAGGGTGGCCAAGGTACCCTAAGGTACCCCTTGTAGAGCCTCTACCTTGGCACCCTATGGCCCTAGGGCTCGTAGGGTACCCTCTATGTAACGAGGAAACCCTACGGCTCTCAGGCCATAGGGTTCCCTCCTAAGCGTCCTATGGAGCCTTTATCTCGGCACCCTATGGTCCTAGGGCCATAGGGTGCCCTCTACGCTAATAGAAACCCTATGGTCCTAAGGACATAAGGTGGCCAAGATGCCCTAAGACACCATCTATAGAGCCTCTACATTGGCACCCTATGACCCTAGGGCCATAGGCCACCCTCTATGTGAAGAGTGAACCATATGTTCCTAGGGCCATAGGGTGGTCTCCTAGGTATCTCAATAGAGCCTCTAGCTTGAAACCCTCTGACTGTAGGTCCAAAGGCTATCCTTTATGTGAATAAGGAGCACTATGGTCCCAAGGCCTTAGGGTGGACAAGGTGCCCTAAGGTGGTCCTTGTAGAGCCTCTACCTTGGGACCTTGTAGAGCCTCTACCTTGGGACCTTGTGGCCCTAAGGCCATAGGGTACCCTCTATGTGAAGAAGGAACCCTTTGGCCTTCAAACCATAGGATGCCCTCCTAGAAGCTCTTGTGGAGTCTCTATCTTGGCACCTTATGGTCCAAGGGCCATATGGTGTCCTCTATGCTAAAAAGAACCCACGCTGACCCCTATAGAGCCTCTACCTTGGCTCCCTATGACCCTAAGGCCATAGGGTACCCTCTATGTGAAGAAGGAATCCTATGGCCTTTGGGCCATCGGGCACCCTCCTAGGTGTCCTAAGGAGCCTCTATTTTGGCACCCTATGGCCCTAGGGCCATAGGGTGTCCTCTATGCTAATAGGAAGCCTATGTCCCTAAGGCCATAGGGTGGCCAAAATGCCCCACGTAGAGCCTCTACCTTGGCTCCTTGTGGCGCTAGAGCCATTGGGTACCCTCTAAGTGAAGAAGGAACCCTATATTCCTAGGGCCATAGGGTGACCTCCTAGGTGTCCTTGTGGAGCCTCTATCTTGGCATAGAGGGTACCTCTATATTAAAAGAAATAATATGGCTATAAGGCCATAGGGTGGACAAGGTGCCCCTTGTAGACCCTCTAACTTGGCACCTTGTGGCCCTAGGGCCATAGGGTACCCTCTATGCAAAGAAGAAACCATATGGATTTAGGGCCATAGGGTGCCCTCCTAGGTTTATCTCTGTAGCCTCTATTGTGGGACCTCATGGAAATAGGGCCATAGAGTGTCCTCTATGCTAGTCATGGTCACCATGAAACACGTTTTGACAAGCTTGAAACCTTGAAACACCATTTGTGAAATGACATTTCATCCGCTTCAAGTTCTAATCTCTTATCACATTACCAATAGTATGATTTTACATATTAAGGCCTTTTGGTCTATTGTTTTAATTTGAAACTTCATGTATCACAAGGCTGAACCATTTAATGTGACCTTGATTCTAGTAGGAACCCTATGGCCCTAAGGCAATAGGGTGGCCAAGGTGCTTTAAGGTGCCCCGTATAGAGCCTCTACCTTGGCACCCTGTGGCCCTAGGCCCAAAGGGAACCCTACATGTGAAGCAGGAACCCCATGGCCCTCAGGCCATAGGGTGCCCTCTTAGGTGTCCTATGGAGCCTCTATTTTAGCATCCTATGGCGCTAGGGCCATACGATGTCCTCAATTATAATAGGAACCCTATGGCCCTAACGTCATAGAGTGGCTAAGGTGTCCCCTTTAGAGCCTCTACCTTGGAACCCTGTGACCCTAGGGCATAGGATACCCTCTATGTCAAGAGGGAACCCTATGGCCCTAGGGCCATAGGGTGCTCTCCTAGGTGCCCAATAGAGATTCTACCTTGGCACCCCCTAGCCATAGGTCCATAGGCTACCTTCTATGCGAATAAGGAACCCTATGGCCCTAAGGTCATAGGGATGCCTAGGTGCCCTAACGTGCCTTCTGTAGAGCCTCTACCTTGGGATCATGTGGCCCTAGGGCCATAGGGTACCCTCTATGTGAAGAAGGAACCCTATTGCCCTCTAGCCATAGGATTTTGTCCTAGGTGTCGATGTGGAGCCTCCATCTTGGGACCCTATGGCCCTAGGGCCATAGGGTGTCCTCTATGCTAATAGGAATCCTAAGATGCCCCTTATAGAGCCTCCAAGAAATATCCATAGTTATGACACATACAATACAAAATGAATACGATACGTGATACAGTACGCTAGCCAAGCAAAACTACATAAAGTACAACAATAATTCTTTATATTTAAAATAAAATACATGTATACAATATATAGTGCTATAAACTTTAAATTTTTACATTTAAAAATAGTCTAATAACATTATATCACACTTTCATTAACTTCCATATCAAATCAAAGTAGTGTAAATCAATCATTCATACATTGATTGAATGCATTGGTACGAAAGTATTGCTCAAATCCAAAAGTACAAGTACCAAAACCAACCATTTAGATCTGCACCATGTGGAGCCTCTATCTTGGCACTCTATTGTCCTAGGGCCATACAATGGCCAACGTGCCCCCTTTGGAGCCTCTACCTTGGAATCGTGTGACCCTAGGGCCATAGGGTACCTTGTATGTGAAGAGGGAACCCTATGGCCCTAGGGCCATAGGGTGGCTCCTAGGTACCCCGATAGAGCCTCTACCTTGGCACCCTCTTGCCATATGTCCATAGACTACCCTCTATGTGAATAAGAAACCCTATGGCCCTAAGGTCATAGGGCTATCAAGGTGCCGTAATGTGCCCCCTATAGGGCCTCTACCTTGGGACCCTATGGCCCTAAGGTCATAGGGCTATCAAGGTGCCCTAATGTGCCGCCTGTAGGGCCTCTACCTTGGGACCCTGTGGCCCTCAGGCCATAGGGTACCCTCTATGTGAAGAAGGAACCCTATGGCCCAAAGGCCATATAGGGTTCCTTCTTAGGTGTCCTTGTTGAGCCTCTATCTTGGCACCCTATGGCCCTAGGGTGTCTTCTATGCTAATAGGAACCCTAAGGTGTCCCTTGTAGAGCCTCCAAGAAAGGGGGTGATGTGCGCACGCTATTTAGGTTTGGTAGAGATGGTTTGGTGCGTATAAATCAAAAGTACTGCTCGGACCATAGGGTGACCTCCTAGGTGTCCCTATGGAGCCTCTAGCTTGGCACCCTATGGCCCTAGGGCCATAGGGTGTCTTCTATGCTAATAGGAACCTTAAGGTGTCCTAAGGTGGCCCTTGAAGATCCTCTACCTTGGCACCCTGTGGCCCTAGGGCCATAGGATAACCTCTATATGAAGAAGGAACCCTATGGCCCTAGGGCCATAGGGTGCCTCCTAGATGTCCCTGTGGAGCCTCTATCTTGGCACCCTATGGCCCTAGGGCCATGTGGTGTCCTCTATGCTAGTAGTCATGGTGGTCACCATTAAACACGTTTTGATAGGCTTGAAACTTGAAACATTATGTGAAAACTTGAAACACCAGTTGTGAAATACGTCTCATGTGCTTCAAGTTCTAATCTCTTACCACGTTATCTATGGTCTCATTTTACATATTTAGGCATTTTGGTCTAACATTTCACTTTGCAATTATGAAACATTTCACTTCACACCTATGGTCTTCTACAATACCCCTATGGGACCATAGGTGCTCTATGAGTAATTTATATAGAGAAGCCTCTCTCTCTCTCTCTCTCTCTCTCTCTCTCTCTCTCTCTCTCTCTATTTTTGTCTTTCTTTCATTATTTTTTTCTATCTCAACCCAAATACAGTATGGAAAGATTGGAGATCCTACCATTCCTTGTGCTTCATGCTCTACCGCTCTCCCTCAAGTGCACGTACACATATACTTGCACAAGTAAGTAGCATTATTTATTTCAAAATTTTGTTCAATGAATTATGAACTTCTAATTACAAGAATATCTAGCTCGATTTAGATATGTTTAAATTAAGCAACATTGTTAACTATTTAGAGATTTTAAATATTAAGCTCTAGTATGTGGCGCCTAAATGGAAATGCTCATGATATTGAGCTTGCAAATGGTTTTTTTTTTGGTATTAGGACAAGCATTATGAGCTTTGAATCGAAAGCACGCCATACCCGGCAAGCGTTTGCACGGGAAGTTAGCCCATTCCCTTGTGTTTTTCCCTATTTGTATTATGTACCCATCATCATGAGCTTCTACATTGGAAGCACCAAATACGCAGCTCATTATGTGATAGTCGGGTTTGAGCATGTGGGAAATAAGGCTTAAATAAAACATTAAGCTTGCAGGCAGACTCGATGGGAGCTAGGGCTTAACAAGTTTTTGGCTGCACGCACACTCAGTGGGAAATATGGCTTAGCAAGGTTAATATTATTAAGGTTTGTATTATGTTAAGCTTAGCCTTAAATAAGGCTTAAATGTGGGAAGCAGGAAAAATGGCAGTTTACATAGCAGGGGAATTACTTGCCTACCTTACCACAACAAGAGAGAGATGAAGCCATGTTGCGACTGAAGTAGAGCAGGTAATAAGCCGCGCAATTGCGGAGAGAGAGAGAGGGAGAGAGAGAGAGAGAGAGAGAGATAGAGAGAGAGAGAGAGAGAGTATGTGTGTGCACACCTTGGTTGCATAGGAGATTTAGAGTTTGTAGATCCTGACCGAGGGCAATCTATCC
>JAOYMV010421951.1:0-10362 GCA_025802375.1 Polystichum acrostichoides
TAGAATGGCACCGTCGGGGTGACCATTCTCCCACTTCCCAAAGGTAACCATACTTTCCTAATTACTACCACATTGTTAAACATATACAAACAGGTTCCTTTAGGTTAAACCTTGAACTGGATTCATTTAAACAGATCCTTAGAAAACATTATAAAACAGGTGAAGGCAGTAGAAAGCATTGTCTAAAAGACAGTTCCTAAATCACCCCTTCACACTTCAAACCCCTTTTGAGTAATAAAGTTATTATTAACTTGTGATCCACAAAGGGGACCTCCAAGTCGAGTAAGGGACCTCCTCCTAAGAGTGATCTCACTTTGCAAAGAAACGCTGAAGACTAAGGGACCTCCTCCTCAGAGTGATCACGCCTAGATTCCAATCTGTCGGGGACCTCCTCCTAAGAGTGATCTCTCCTTCAGTAGGGACCCCCACGTGTGATCCTTCCTAGAAAGGGGACCCCCATCGTGTGATCTTCTCCTACAGTAGGGACCCCCACGTGTGATCCTTCCTAGAAAGGGGACCCTTATCATGTGATCTTCCCTAAAAACCAGGGGTTGCCTAGGACCCTGCCAAACACCGTGAAACGGCATTGGTCTTATTACACGGCCACTACCGGATCATCAATGCCCATCTGGCGGACAGAAACCACTAATTAATATCATCTTAAGGTTGAAACCTTGACTCCTCTAGTTTTCCCAACCCCAAACAGCCTAATCATCTAGGGAAAACAATCTTTTATTCTAGAGCAAAACAATCTTTCTCAATTGAATTAATCATAAACATGAATTCACATAAAGCCAATATTCGCGTGTTTCATGACCGTAACTAGGTCGTTTTTAGGATGGTTTTTCTAGTTGTTGTATCCCTATCGTATTGCAAAAAGAATTACTTAAAATAAACTTTTCACTTATGTTAAACTTGCTAGTACCTCGTCTGGCATCAGCTGTATGGCCTCCGTTGGTCGTGTCTCCTCCTGAGCTCCTTGCGGGTTGGCACTTGTCGTAGCTCGATCCAAGCGGGTTGTTCTGCGGTTTCCTTCACGGGCGGCCTCACGTGCGCGCTTTGGTGCCATCTTGATGAGAGAAAATAAAACTTGAAAGATAAGAACCTTATTTCATAATTGGATTCATTAGGAACCTTTTTCTATGCAACCCGTCTTTTTGAAATTTTTCGGGGTTGTTTTGGTTTACTTCTACCCTGAATTTTCGCCTAATTCGAGCCCTTTTTGGACTGTTTTATCCATAAACTTTAACGAAGCTATCCAATAGGTCTCAAAACTTTTCTAGGCTTGATTTAGGAAGATATTATCGTATGATAATTTTTGTGCACTTAGGAAAAATCACTTTCTAATTTCTATTGCTAAAATATGCTTGATTTTCGCCCTAAAACTTAATTTTTCGCACGCCTTGGTCCAAAAATAGATTCTAGTATTTTTCTTCACTGAAACTAAAGGTTTCTCATGGATTTCTAGAAGCGTGTAATTTTTGGTTCATGTTTGCTATTTTTCCTTCGGAAAATAGGGCCATTTTTCTCGTAAAACTAGGCTGTTTTGAAAAATATAACCCTAATTCATGATGTGCTAAATTTTTGAGGTAGAACCATAGCTTATACAGTCACTATAATTTTTTGCAACTTGGAAAAAATCATCTTCTATTTTTCATGGTCAATTTATGTCAATTTTTATACTAAATAATTGATATTAATTATTTAATTGTTTAATAATTAGTGAGATAATTTGGTAAGGTTATTAACTATGTAATAAACCTCAAAAAAATAGCTAAATCCTTAATTGATTCATTTACTAATTATAAGGTCAAATTTTGGATCAAAAAGTAGCCTTTTTGGGGTTTATAATTATCTAATCACTTGAATTGGTAAAACCATATTTTTCTAGGCTCTATCTAACCCTAAACCAACTCTGGTAATTTTCTTGGTTATGGGAAAATTCATTTACTAATTATCCCTTGAGAAATAAGGCCATTTTTTCCCTTGAAAAATAGGTTTTTAGCATAAGATAATATCAAAAATGGAATTCTTATTTTTCCAAGGTTAATCTAAGTCTAATTAATCTTTGGTAATTTTCTTAGACCAGAGAAAAATCAATTTACTTGAGCAACCACGTATGACTCCATCATGTCCCATACTCCGTCTCCAGTGTATTGATGACATATTTCTTGTCATCCTCAAGCTGATCGCTACATTGCAAAAATAAAGTCCATTAGTAATTCAAATAAAAAACTAAAATTCATTTTTTCTATGTTAATTAATACTTACTCCTATAGTATATGAACCCGCGGTAGATAAGAGCAATAGTGGTCTCTCATCCAATGTCTAAAGGCGATGCCAGCTCGGACGTAGAGGATACCCCGTCAGGTGTGATGTCGCATGTGACACCCAAACTACCCGTGCACGTGCACATCACCACTAGTGGGGGCACTAATGGGAGAACTGTCTTGCCAATCGATCGGGCTAGTGGTATGCAACTCTGCCGATGACTCCTACATCGCCATTAGTGGGGGCACTAATGGGAGAACCGTCTCGCCAATCGATCGGTGTGCAACTCTGCCGATGACTCCTACATGTAATACAAACTTACAATATGTCGAGGTGAAAGTTCTTAAAAACTACTTGATATAAAATCCGTAATCACCATAAAGGATAAACCTCCGAGACTGATGGCCACTAGATTGAGATTCAACTGTCACCTGGGTAGCAGGAGGTACAACGGGAGTAAGCCGCTGACTCTCGTGATGTGATGTACCTGGGATAGGAGTCCTAAGTAAACAAAGACATCAAAGGGATATATATATATTTCTATATGTAAAAAAAGGATGACATTACTATTTCATCAATTGAGAAGCTTACCGATGCGCTGTAGTGTGAACTGCATGAGAAGAAGTCTCTACTCCTACATGTGGCTGAGAGGATGTACCCTCTCCAGGACGTACGGGTTACCACAAATTGGTGGTGCTTTCCTTCGGCCTCATCGATGCTCCAAGATCATTCAAAAAAAACATGTCCCGAGAATTTGCCGTTCAAGAGAGGTATTTTCAGCAGGTTATTTTCTGTAAATTTGAGACAAATTTTAGCCAAGGAAGATTTCAACATTTGGTGTTGCTAAGAGGCTCCGACGAGGGTCCACACAGTCCACACAAGTCATAGGGTGGCCTCCCCTTTGAAGATCCCTTTTAAGCCTCCAAAGTTGATACCCTTAATTGTTTAATAAATGTGTGCTTACAAGAGATGCACTATTTGGAGCCAACGTGTGTCACACCCTCAGAGCAAAAGGGGTGAAGTGAAACCAATAGTGACACTCTTGAAAAAGATTGGATGAAAGAATCTCTCCAACCACACAATTATCCTAAAACTCACACCCCTTTTCAAATGACTGATTCAACTTGCTCTATTTCTCATAAAGAACCTCAGAGTGAAGTACAATTAATCCCTAGGCTCCAAAAGCCATGAAACAAAAGCACTCTGCATAAGAGGAAGGACCCCCCAAAACGTCATATTTGAGATACATTTTTGCTCCGACCAAAATCAACCAGCACATATGTGCAGCTTTTCCTTGGTGATCTTGCTATTTGGCCATTCTTTTTGCCGTCGCCCAAGGGATATTCTTCTGCTATTGCCTTGTGTTGTACATACCACATCATCTAAAGTGCCACCCACCATCATCATTGCAAGTACCACATTAGCAACCCTCCCCCTCTCCAAAAAAAAAGAAGTCAGCCATCCCCAATTTGCACCTTCCAAACACGTCTATGGCACCTTGAATGCCAAACTCAACCAGCCGCCCCTAGTGCATTGTCATATACTTAACTGATTACCTCCATGGGCTGCTGCTTATCACTTTGTGCACTTAGATGACACTCTCAAATCCAAGTCGTACATCTCTCATAAATGAAAGACATATTTTCTTCCGATCTCTACATACTTACTAAACAAACTTACAACCAGCAGACACAAAACTTACAATCATGAAGACACAATCAATGCAGATCAATGAATCTAGTTCACCTAATTACATGAATAAGTCACAAGAACTTCAACAAAGGGACAAAGCTCTTGGTCCCCTCAACCATGTGAAGGAACCACAAAGATTTCTAAAGTACTTAAAAAAAAAGTTTTTGCCGTGAGACCCTCACGTGAGGTTTCAGGCATACACAACTTTGCCAAAACAGAGCAGATTTCAACATGAATTCATGCAAATTTCTAACAAAATTGGCAATAGCTTCATGAGCTACCTCCAAGCAAGACTAGCCTCTCCTCTCAACATAGACCCGCTTAAAGCACCGTTGCAGCCAGGCTCGCGCTCTCTCTGTGCATAGAGCCACCTGTGTGACAGGCTGCCAGGGAGGAGACAAGCTGGGCATCTCCACGTGAAGCTTCGCATAGTAGCCTTCCTCCATCCGAGTACAAACAGGCCCAATGACTACATCATAGTCATGGGGGCGAGCCACCTTGCCGGGAATCCTAGACATATTCCCTGCACAAAAATCACTCCAGCTCTTCGTTGCTTCAGGGGTGTTAGCTGGGAACCACATACACTTGAATGCCGACGTTTCCCCGCTCGGGATCTTATCGCCGTGAAGGGCGGCCACGTCCACCTCGAAGACTAAGACGCTCACCGGATCGATGATGCCTTGGCTAGCGACGTGCTTGTGCATGGGATGCTCAAAGGCCTGACGGATGGAGTTCGTCGCATAGAAGGCCGTGTTGATGCTGAACTCGCTTCTTGAAGGCGGGGGCAGGATGCCATCAGCCCTGAAGGAGGCAAGGGAGCTGGTGCGCGTCCCATGGTAAAGATACGCCCGGCCTCTGACAGAGTAAAAGGGATCGTAGCGCCGGGAGGTCTTCGAGACCTCCTGCACTACCTGCTCATGATGGATGAAGTGGCCCGACCGGGCCCTCAAGGTGTGGCTCCTGTCAAACTCGGACTTGGGCGGGGTTGAGAAGGAGGGCATGTGAACAATGACTGTATTGTCATCCATTGCTGAAAAATGGTGTGCTTCAAGATTAGTGCTGCCACTTCCACCACCGCTTCCACCTGTCCCGCTCCCTTGCCCACCTCCTGCCCTGCTTGAGTTGCTGCTGCTGCCACATTGTCCGCTCACCACTTCCCTAGCTCCTCCTCCGTCTCTTGGAAGCCGAGATTCCCTCGAAGGTGTGGAGGGCTGTCTCTCTGCATCCCCTGCAAATACCTCTTGTGATGATAAGGATACCCATCCTGAGAATTGTTGAAGTGCAGGAAGGCATTCTAGGTCGAGGAGCGTAAGTCTTGCCACCTCCCCCTTCCCTTTACGCAGGGTGTAGGAAAGGCCCAAAAACGACTCAGAGAGGAGATTGAGGTTTTTCTCTATTGTCTCCACCACACTGAAGGAGAAGAACTTGGAAGCAAATTCTAGCACCTCCTGAATAGTCCCAGCTTCTCTGACCTCCTCTTGGCTGCTGCTGGCCTCAATCTGGTCCTCAACGACACTCCAGAACGTGCATGAGGGAGGTAGATTCACAGCAAGACTGGCCAGCTCTGGCTGGAAAAACCTAGGAAGCAGTTTCACTGCGTGCTCTTCTGACTGGCTCGCCATCGTCAATGACACAGAGAGAGATAGGTTTCTTGCCTCCCGAAACGCCCTAAACTTAAAACGACGCACGCGGGCCTAGGGTAAGTGTGCCATTATAAGAGTTTTTGGGGGTTTGTTGGCCCTGCCCAAAATTTTTTCCTTGGTGTACTATACGTGTTTCTCTCTCTCTCGCACACACACACACAGCGGCTTACGAGGAGGGCAATGGTTCGAGCGTAGAAGGAGGAAGAGAGGGAGCGGAGGCGCACAAGGGAAGCCGGTGCCATAGTGGGCCTCTTCCTCCTATCTCCTCCTCCTCTGTTGTTCTGTGGTCATTGACAATTGCACCAGGTACTTCAATTATATCTCTCTCTCTCTCTTCTACAATGCTTCAATTTAGTTCTCTGTCTCTCTTGGAGTCTCATTCATAGCAGCCAGGTACGGGACGGGACGTATAAAACGGCCGAGTATAATACGTGTACTGGACGTCCTTTTCGCGGGGCCAAAATAAAAAACGTCGTTTTTTTTAATAATAAATATATTATATATATAATATATTTAGGGGGAATTGATGGGAAATTGATGGTATTAATGGGGAATTGGGGGCAATTGGAAGAATTGATGGAATTTGGGGGAAATTGGGAAAATTGAAAAATAAAATAAAATAAAATTGGGGGTCGGGGGAAATTCGGGGGAAATTAGGGAATTGGGGAATTTGGGGGAAATTGGGGAAACTTGGGAAATTGTTGAAATTGGGGGAAATTGGGGCATTATGTAATGCATTGTAAACATTAGAGAGAGAGGGCCTTGAGGCTTGGCTAGCTTGAGGAGCATTATGTTACTTTAATGCACTGTAAACAGCGCGCGGCAGAGAAAGCAAAAAAAAAAAACGTCACCTTTGTAACGTTTTAAAAAAAAAAACGTTTGTTAAATGTTTTGCTGCCCACGGGCCACGCAACGGGCTGCTGCAACGTTTAAAAAACAAAAACGTTCATTTTTTTTTTGGGTAAAAAAACTTCACGTTTTTTATTAAAGTGATGTTTTTAAAAATAAAAAACGTCACGTACGGTACCTTTTCAAAAAAACGCATTTTTTGGCTGCTATGGTCTCATTGAACCAGGTAAACACTGACAAAAACCCAGTTATGAGCAAGACTATGCACACATCCCCCTTGCCAACATTAAAGCAGTGTAGCAAGTGATTTTAGTTTCAGGGTCATTTGTCATCTTTTCTGGTGCAACGTTAAGATGATAATTTTTAAGGCTTCCTCAATTTGCCATCACCATACCATCTTTGAAGTTTGCATACCATCTTTACAAACTAGAGGTTATAGAAGTTGTGTCAAGAAGAAATCAAGCCCTTTTAGAGACACTCAAATGCTCAAGGACCGTGCACGATACCAGCTGTATAAGAGGTTGTGTCATGTAAGTGCACAAGTTGAAGATTCTTAGCGGCTTTTAAAGGTTATGTTTGTCAGTAAGGTGAAGAAAGCTAGAGGTGAACAAGTTTTATCTTAAGAGTGAAAAGTGTTGTTTCACATCAACTCATAAAAAGAAAATGGAGTTGGTAGCTTGATTAAATTAGCATGCCCTTTGGAAGTGAGCGATTGAACACGATTTAGTTCATGACACTCATCTTATCTGCAAAGGTAAAGTTTGCTAACCATGATAGCTGCAACATTGCTCATATTTGATTATAAATAAGAGGAAATGTTACAACTTACATGGAACAAAAGCAAATCTGGATTGTAAGAAACAAGCAAGATCAATGATCTGCAAAAGTTGAGCGATGTAGAGAGAGGAGAGTCTATGAAGTTTGGACTATGAAAAACTTCTTAATAAATCGTTACGGCCCGTCTCCCTGCTGCCATACAATCTTTGCTTTGTTTTTGTAAGATCGTTGATAGTGGATTGGCTGTATCATTAAGTATCACTGTTGAAAGGTAAACTTTTCATTTGGGTTCTGGTTGTGACACGTATGAGCCCAATGGATTTTTACATAACTATTCACTTGGCCGCACCAAACTCAATTGTGAAAGTTGAATCTGTGGCCAAAGCATCGAATGGTTGTATTCTGGCATAGTTGTTTCCGTACGGCGTGTGAACAAGTTCGTACAGTGTTATGTGATATCCCATATGCCGACGTATGGTTTAAAACAATGTTTTTATCCCTGTTTTGACTGTAATAATTTTCTTCTTTCATTGTTGTAGACTCTTGAGTTTGAAGGCTGAAGTTCAACTATGCACAGTGCTCCCACATTTCCTTCACACATCGACAATGGAGAGCAATTACCTTTTGAAAACGCTTAAACCTCCTCAATATTGTGGCAAAATAGATGGTGAGGTTGTCGCCCATTGGCTCGAGAGATTTTAGCTTGGTGCAGTGGATAGTATTGACATTACATTTGGTAAAGACAACTTTTTAGGGTGCTGCTCTTTTGTGGGAATGCTAGCTCCCTCACATGTTGGAAAAGGTTGTGAAAGGTGGTAATGCAAGAGTGTATTACCTCGCGATTTAAAAAATTGATATAAGCATCTTTTGTTGCTGCAAGGAGGGTTGATCAAAGGCAAACTTTTGTGTCTCTTGTTTGGTCCCTGTAAACAAACTTTGCCCTCCACTACAATCACATGTAGGAGAACACCATTTTTCTACACTCTTGGAGGTAATTTGCCACTAATTCCGCAAATAAGAGTTCTTGCTAAGCTATTTAGCTATAGAGTTCAGTTTTTAAAAGTAAAGGTGCCTAGCAGTTAGATAAACGGGACACGACAAGCCGGGGAGCTTCAACTCGTCAAGGTAAATTGAAGAACATCTAGATACATCGGATGCAATGGAGTGCTTGATGTCATAGGGCACTATAGGAAGACTTTCCCAAAGCACAAGAAGCAATAGGTTTTTTCTGTAGTAGTGACCACAATTAATCCTCAGCCTAGTTGCGATCCCAAGCACCACTGCTTCCATTGAGACTCACGTGCAATTGATGTCTTTTGGTCATGAATTGGTAATTTTTAAGGGTGTCATCCCTGAAGATTTCCATTGTTTTTGATGGTGTTGGCTCATAGGGCACGCCATTATTTCGGTTGCACGTCTTGGTGTGGTAGAGCGGTTGAAGATGCCATGCATGGCATGTTTGAAAAGTCGATTCAATTTCAGGTTTGTGAAGGCAATCCCGGGCTCGTAGCCCCTAAGGGATTGCCAAGGCCCAAGATACAAGGTTAAGGTTTGTGAGGCATAATTAGCAATTGAAGAGTGGATATGTTCTAGATGACCATTTTGTTGTCTCATGCGGATTGTCCCCTAAACTCTTCAGGTGGAAATACAAATGTGAGTGATTTGACGTGGAAATCGACTTTCAAAGGTGGAGGACTGCCCACATTATTCAAGGTAGCAAGGGATCTGGAAGGTGAAGCCCTTGGTGCTTTGTAGTGCTACTCTATGGTCTTGTGTCATGAGATGTGAGTCATGTGAGGTTGAGGTAATCTGGCATACACCCTTAAGACACCTACAAGGTGGCGGCCATCTACGCCATCTATGCTGTTATTTGTTAAGATTCATGGTGGAGAGGGCCAAAGAAGACTTCACTGAAGAACCTTGGAAGATAGAAAACGTTTCTTTGTTGTGCTTGGGTTCTCAGTAGCCAAATACGGGCGTCCGAATAGATAACAAGTACGACAGAGTTTAATACGGATAGTGGACATTTTTAAGTCGCTGAAGTACAATGCGCTAGTTTTTTTTTTTTAATAGTATATATACAAAGTGTTTTTATTAGTTTTGAGTAGTTGAAGGAGCTTCTCAAGTTAAATTATGCCAAAATAAATTACACACAAGAACATTATAAAAATGTGAAGAACATTGTGTACACCCATCTACACTTTGCTAGATTCTTCTTCTGGTTGGTTCTCATACCTGTGTCACCGTGTGTAGTAGAATAGGTTTCAAAGTGCAAGAAGATAAGACAAAACACAAGCTACCTAAATATGTCAGATTACTCGTTGTATCAAGTACAAACTTCTATGTGCTTATGCTCAGCTTGCAATGTGCATAGTAATGCAAGCTTTGGTTTGATTCGCTTGTTTTTTTTTTAAAACTTGGGCTTTTTTTTGGATGTTTTCTCTTGCTACTTGTTTAAGGAATTTTTGGTTCTTATTTTGAGCTGAACATTTGTCTCTCTTCAAAGTTCTTGCATCAACATTGGTGCAGACTGGTTTAATGGTCCCTTTTGGATTGGTTTGATAATAGTTTTGCAACATTTTGTAAGATCTTTTTTCTTCCAATAAGGTGTGGACCAAGAAAACTAATCAACCTTGGGTGCCGGGGGGGGGGTTTCACTGCATCTTCTTTTTCATCTCCCTGGACACGTGACACGCCCAATACTTTTTTGTCCCGTCAGCACTCGTCGCGTCCATTGGAATATGGCTTTCATTCTAGGTTATGGTTTTATAGATATGAGAGTATGGCTTTCATTCTAGGTTACGATTTTGTAGACGTGAGACCTTGCTCGTGAGAGCATGGCTTTCATGCTAGGTTACGATTTTCTAAGACTTTGTTGGAATATTTTTTAATGGATATAGGTGTGTAGGTTGTATAGATGTGTCGGACAGTGCTCTTGCGCTCTCGCGCATACTTGTTAGTAATTAAAATTTGAAGGGGTCCATTAGATTTGTCTTTTCTTGCCAAGATTGATATTTTTTGGAATTTAGATATTTGAGTTTTTTGAAAGATGCGAGTGTATTACCTCGCGATTTAAAAAATTGATATAAGCATCTTTTGTTGCTGCAAGGAGGGTTGATCAAAGGCAAAC
>JAOYMV010433056.1:0-14120 GCA_025802375.1 Polystichum acrostichoides
AAAGAAATGATGGGACTAGGACCAATGAAATATTGCATTGTCAATAACATGATGCCTAACTTTGAAAGTAAAGTGCTTTTGCTGATTCGATACTTACCCCACAAAAGGATGTGTTTCTATCCACCTAAAGCTACCCTCAGTGGTCCATTCTCTCATTCCCCTTGGCAAGAAATTGGATCGACAATGCATGCCCATCGTACCCGATGATCTTCCGGTCCACCCAACCATATACTTGGCACCGTCAGGACACTTGTCTCCCAATTTCCTCTTATTCCAATCCCATACTTTATCTAATTTCTACGCGCATTGTTCTACACATAAAGGCAAGTTTCTTATTAGTATCCTTAGCACTTTGTCCATTCAACCACTTCCTTAATGAAACTCATGAAAAAACAATGTACATTTCCATTTCCAAAGTTCTAGGTGCAATCTCATGTTACTTATACTATGTACATTATAAAACCATAATAGGTTTCTAGAATCCTTGTCTTTTACCAGCAGCAAGAATCCATGGGCACCCTTCCCATACAATCCTAGGCAGACAAGAGACTTGACTTACTTAGAGTCCTCGCTAAGTTCTCTTTCCCCTATGGATGGTTCAAAACCTACATGGTTATCTTTATATTAAATTATATACACCACTGTAACCCTATTCAGGCAGTCCAACAGCTCATCCACCTCAGGATCCACTCTCTCGATGGGTAACTTGATGATCTTAGGGATGAGCATCCGTCAAGCCCATCCCAAGTATTGGGCTTTATTCAACATGGAGTCTGGATGTGAAAGCCAATGCCCGCGTTAGAATCCATAAATAATGTAGAAAGCAGTTTTAAGCCAAAATAATTTAGGGGACCAAGGATTACCTAATTTGATACATTCTTGTTCCATACCAAGAGTATATCAAATGTTAAAACAAAAATTATCCCCCTCCTTAACCAACTTTGATTTCATACACCTTGTGCAACTTTGCACGCACACAATCCACAATCAGTGTGGCATTTGTGTTAACTTAAAAACCATGCATATAAGACACGCGTGCAAGTACAAGTCCCCTTTGACTTTGAGAACACTCTCTTCCCATATCTACTTTTTTTTTTTGTTCGTTTTCTAACTACTTTCACTAAAAATTTAACCTAAGTAAATAAACCATAAAGTATAATTAATTCTCTAACCATGTGATTTGTTGGTATGAATTTGTCTTTGATTGTAGGATGTTGAGGAACCGGCGTTGCTTGTGGTGAAGTCGTGGCGGCGTTGCAGGTGCGTTTAGGTGTCATCTTTGCATAGTTGCAAATAAATAAAAAATCAAGTAATTCTAGAGTTAAATTGGCATATTAGGACTTCATTTATGCATGTTGAAATTTGAGCTTTTTTCTGATTCTTTTAAATTTTATCCTAATTTATAGCTATTTTTTAATTTATTAATGTAAAATTTTGCTTTTTCAGGCTAGAAAATACATTAAAAAATCCAAAAAATAAGTCTTAACATATCCTTTTGGACTTGATTAACCCTCTCTGTTTGGCCATCCGTTTGGTGATGATTGGCCATACTAAGGTTCAACTTAATGTCCAACTTTCCAAACACTGCTCTCCAAAAGTGATTGTCAAAATTTCAACTCCTATCACTTATCATACTAAGTGGAAGACCATAAAGTTTATAGATATTTTCTATAAACAGTCTTGCTAACTCCGATGTCTTAACTGTAGTTTTTATGGGAATTAAATGACACATTTTTGTAAGGCGATCAACTATCACCCAAATATTGTCGTGGCCATGACTTGTATTTGGTAACCCCACTATAGAATCTATAGAGATACTTTTCCACTTGCCCTCTGGTATCTCTAATGGTTGCAACAAACCACCTACCTTCAGGCACTCTGCCTTGTTGACCTAGATTTTTTGGCAATTTTGTATGTACTCTATGTTGAAGGAAAGGAGAGAATGAGAGAGACAGCTTCATGTACAACCCCCAAACGTGTGGTACTACACACGCGAAATTAGCTATATATAGAGGGGACCAAGGGTATATATATAGAGTGCTATATACATGTCCAACATCCCTACTTAAATAAGGGTCCCTAATTGTGGATGAAAAAACCCTTGGGGGCTCAAGGGAAAAACCCACAACCCTATATATACCTCTTGCTTTATTAAATTATTTCAAAGCTACAAACCTATTGTTTTGAAGGAGCTACATCACTCCCATATACAATTGCCGTGAATGCTGCTACAGTTGCCATACTACAACACCCTCACATATGCAATTTCCATGAGGGATCCTACAATTGAAATACTACAACACTCCCATATATACAATTTCCATGAAGGTTGCTACTATTGCCATATGAAGGCTGCATGGCTGGGAGCGTTATCCATCTTGAATCCTGATTCATGAAAGTTGTCTTGCTTTGAGCATCATCCATCTAGAATGTTGATCCATAAACCCTATAATAATAGGAAAGAAGTCTCGACAACAAAAGAAAAAACCAAAATTTTATTATAAAATATGAGTTGGACACAAAACAAGGTCTTATGAGACGGTTCGTTACGCCGATCTTAAGACAACATAGAGACATATGAGTACATAACAAGTGTGCACACAAATAACACGAGCATGCAAATAACAATGGGGCCCGCAAAAACACACATGTGAAAGCACGCTGACAAATAAAGTGTGCATACAAACAATGGGTCCATAACGATCATGGCTAGCATAGAAACTAGTCATATAATAAACAAGGGTTCCCATAATGTGATGAGAATTGAGAAAAAACTGTCTCAATGATGATGTAATGATAACTGAATGTAACTAATTGAGAAAAATCATCTCAGTGATAAGGTAACGATAACTAAATGTAACGATAATCGAGAAAAAGCATCTCAATGATGAGGTAACAATGTAACGATGGTTATCTACCATGATCTATCAAAAAAATGTAACGATGGTTATTTGCCATGATCTGTCAAAATATGAACATAAGTTAATCATCAAATGGTAAAACTTCGGTGTCCGAAATGATCAAAAGATAATCATCAAAAACATGAACTTATATCATTATTTGGAAGACACATAAACATTGTCAAGATCGGGCCACGATAGAGTAATTCAAAAATCGACACTTCCAAGTAAAAATCATCTCAATGATGAGGTAATGATGTAACGATGGTCATCTACCATGATCTTTAAAAACGATGTACTGATGGTTATCTTTCATGATCTTTCAAAATATGAACATAAGATAATCATCAAATAGTAAAACTTGGTGGCCATAATGATCAAAAGATAATCATCAAAAACAAGAAGTTATATTATTATTCGGAAGACACATAAACATTGTCAAGCTCGGGCCACAATAGAGTAATTCAAAAAATGACACTTCCAAGGAATTCAAAAACCAAAACTTCCATGAAATCTGTACAAAATTAATGGTAGAAGCGCAACAAATTGAATTAAAATTGGATATATATATATGTTTATGAATTTATTTATTTGTGTGTGTGTGTGTGTGTGTGTGTGTGTTCTCAAAATTGTTGAACCTGATGAGTTCTATTGAACCAAAGTGCTTTCCTCATTTAGATAATAAATCTACTAAGAGTACCCCTTGCATGGCAAGAAACCTACAAGCATGTGAGAACCTCCACTTAATGATGCAACTTGCTTAGATTATTAAAATCTAAACATCTTGTCAGATTATCCTGCATGCCCAAAAGCTGTATGTACGCAAATTGGGAGGCTCCAATTGTGTGCCATAAAGCATGCATGTTGCCTACTCATGCGGACTCTACAGCCAAGAAAAGCGTACAAGCTTCAAATATAGCATACATGGCTTTGTGCTCCCCACGGAGACTCTGCAGCCTAGGGATGTGTGCTGCCCACGCAGACTCTGCAGCCACCACAAATAGTGTCCACGATGGATTGCCTACTACAAGGTCTGCTTGCTATACACAAACCACAAACACCTGGCAGAGGGATGCTTCTTGCTCTGTATGCGCTACTGTTTGCTCACTGGACCAGCCACATACACTTCTAATCAAAGTTAGTGCTTCTCCCTCTCTTGCTACACTATGAAAAACCATATCTAGCACTATTCCCTCTCATGCAACTACACCATGAAAATCCATATTAGAACACCCACAAGTTTAGAGAACAAAGCTTTAATAAATCAACTATATAAAAAGCAATTAAGGAAAAATGTTAGAATCAAAATTAATAACCCAAAACCTTCAACCACTCATGCGCTTCCAAAATCACAACAGCTACTCTCATCTTCAACCGGCCGTGCACTTCCAAAATCATAACAGGAGCTGTAGAAATTGCACCTAATGGTCTCTTCTCTTTTACTTGCTTTTGCAAAATCTTTTGCAAAGTCATGTAATCACGCAGCCTCTCTGCTCCAACCATACCCATGCCTTTGCTTGGCTACGTCTTTACTGTACATGTTCACCTTCTTGCTTGGCCAAGCATACCCATAGCGTGATCAGCCAATGCTCTGATACCATGTTGAAGGAAAGGAGAGAATGAGAGAGACAACTTCATTTACAACCCTCAAACGTGTGGTACTACACACAGGAGTCTAGCTATACATAGAGGGGACCGAGGGTGTATATATAGAGTGATCAAAAATATCTAAAGCTCCTCTACTGTAGTAGGATGAGGCAATCTCAATATAGAATCTACCTTGTCCGTGTCTATCTTGATTTCTGCATATGAGATCTCATTTTTGAGAAAGTCACACTTCCTTTGTTTAGCATAGAGTGCATGAGCTCCTAGCTTTTCAAAAACCAATCTTAAGTGTTATATATGTTCTTCTTTGGTCTTACTGAAGATGAGTATATTATCAAGGAAAACTACAAATAATTTTTTGAGATATGGTCTTAGGACATCATCCATGAGTGTCATGAACATAGTTGGGGCATTCGTTAAGCCAAAAGCCATAACCAAGAAATCATAGAGCCCAAAATTTGTTATAAATGCCGTCTTGGCTATATATTCTCTGCGTATAGGTAATTGATGGTACCCCAAACAAAGATCTATTTTGCTAAACTATCGTGCCCTGTGTAATTGATCGAACAATTTGTCAACCCTAGGCAATGGATACTTATTCTTAATAGTGACCGCATTTAGACCACGATAGTCTATGCACGTTTGCATTGAACCATCTTTCTTATTAACCAATAGTATTGGTGATGCCTATGGCAAGATGCTGGGTCTTCTGAATCCATGGACAAGATATTTTGCTAATTGATGTTCTACTTCTTGGGACTCACTAGCACTGATGCATTACAGTGGTTTACTCACCAGTTCTTTACCTTCCATGACATATGTTCCATGTTGCTCATTGCGTGTTAGAGGTAATCCTGGCGGCAAATCCGCAAGAAAAACATCTCCAAACTCCTTGAGTAACTTATCTAAAGTATCCTTTGTAGAAGAAGACAATGATTCATCCTCTAGAACACTTTGTTCCACACTAAATGAATTAAAAGCACTTTGCTCATATATACTCTTAGTATCTTTTTCTTGCGAGGTAATTTCGGGAGACAAGCAATTTAACACAAAAATATTTGTTCTTTTAAATTTACTTTTTGTAAAAAAGAAAGCTCAGAATTACATATGAGAGGTGTTGGTGGAATATTATTCTCACCCAACAAAAGTACATGTACCCCATTGGATACCAAAGATAAAGAATTATATTCATAGCTTTTTTTTAAGGGTACTGCCCAAACTATGCAACCATTCTCTACCCAAAACTACATCTACACCTGCCATGTTCATAACGTCAAAGTCAAGAGTCATCGTATGCTCTTGCACTTTTAGTTCAACTCCTTGAACTACCGTGTCCCAAACCTCCTTGTCACTTCCCGTCATTTTCTCCATCACATACTTATGTGTGCTTGGAACCTCTGTAAGTTTAAGCTTTGTGATTATAAGCTTGTAATTGAGAAAATTATGCGTGGCTTCATCATCCATGAGAATATGAACACATTGCTCATTAATGGTTCCATGCATCCTATGCAGTTAATGTGGTCCAAAAGTTGGCTGGCACATCGAATTTGAAACACAACACCCATGGTGTTATTTATCATGCAACCACAAAATACTTTGGTGATGCTGTAAGAGTCAACCGCCGCACTATGTGCATAGCTTTTTCTTTGCCCTTGGAAGTACCTGCTTTCTTGCCGTGCAAATGAGGGCAATCCTTTTTTGCATGTTGATCTAATAAACATAAGAAACAAAGCTTTTGTTTCTTTGCTCTCTCAAAATATGCTGAAGTGAGTGGCCCCCTTTGCTCATCATGTGATGACTTAGGCTTCTTAGCCCCTTGTGGCGAAGAGGATGATTGTTTCTTTTTACTAAATTTAGTGTGCATTGGAGATCTCCAATTGCATTTGCTCTTAGCATAGGACTCCTGTCCGTTCTTTCCATGATCATCATAAAAAGTTTGAGCATGTTTGATGGCAACTTCAAATGTTTTTGGATCCTGAGTGTTAACATGAAGTCGATAGTCTGCATCAAGGCCTCGTAAAAAGCCATGTAGCTTTTGGAATTCATCCAGGCCTTCAAGATTAAGGATAGCTTTGTCATACTTGGATATGTATTGGGATAGAGTGTTACCCGCTTTGCGGCCCACATCCCATGTATTCCAATTCTTTTGCTTTTCATTCATAGGTAAGAGTTCCTTACAAAAAAAATCTTGAAAATCTTTCCAAGATTGTGGTCTATCTCTATAACTTAACGTCATCCACCATTTATAGGTGTTAGGCTTGTTTCCATGAGTCCTGCCCTATTTGGAGTAGCTCGAAGGTGGTGAATATCGGCCCACTTCTATAAGAAAGTATGAATTGTATCTTTGTTGTGATATTCTTTCGTACCATTATACTTTGGAGTTTGCACATTCTTTAATTGAATTGCTGGAAGCTCATCTTAATCTATAAGGGTTGAAGGTATGGCTGTAGCCATGCCCCGTGTTGATGGTCCATGACCAAAAGAGAATGAAGGTGCACCCTCTAGCCCATGGCGTACTGAAGGTAAAGGTGCACTTGATGGCATCTGGCTTGCAAAAATTGGTGGTTATCTCTTAGTAATATATGCCTTGACAATCTCTGTGAGACTGTTCATGTTAGCATTGAGTTTTGCAAAATTGTTATCGATGGTATTTTGACGATGAACTAAACCCTTTAAGGCTTTAACATTGACAAGATTGTTATCACCCAAATTTGTAGCAATATGTGCGTCCTCCAAAGGAGCAATGTCATCACTAAGTTCAATAGAAATATTACCTGCTTCTAGCATGGGTATATCTCTTGAACTATTCGTTGCCAAAATTTGGTGTTCAAACTCATAAAACACTTCTTCATTGTCGTTTGATGACATGATGTTCTATGTGACTTGATCTCTAGAGATAGAGAAAACACTCCTCAAGTGTGGTTATGGTTGCTTGGCGTTTGAGAGTACGTAGAGAGGAGAACCTTCTTCTAAAGTGTAGAGGGTGCGGTGTAACTCCCACGAGACTCCGCTCTTCAACACATGAGAGAGAGAGAGTGTATTTGTATATGCTCAGAAAGGCCCATGTCCAGGTGTCCTGCCCCTTGTTCATCCCTGGATCTGTTGCGCCCATGCATGTCACCCCTAAGGCCTTGCTACCAGCCTCGGCCATCTCTGTCGCGCCCATGCACGCCGCCCACATGGCCTTGCTACCTGCGCTGCAGGGTGTGGCTACCACCCTTGGTAGCTCTCGGGCCGCTAGGCAATAGCTCAGGCCCTCCTCGGGCCATGCCCTTGGTGATGGCTACATGCCCGCCTTGGGTGCCCATGTGACCTTGCTATCGGAGCTATAGGGTGTGCCCGCCACCCTTTCGGCTCTCCACCCCCTCGATGATAGCCTAGCCCCCACCGGGCCTTGCCCTTGGTGCTGGCCCTGGATCGGCCTTGGGTGCCCTTGGACCTTTAGATGATGGCCACGGGCCCTTCTCGGGTGTCCCTTGGATGCAAGGTAGCGGCCCTTGCCTCCATTGGGTACCCCTTGGCTAGAAAGCCCTACACCGTATGTTGGTCGCAAGAGAGCCCTGTGCCCATGCGCTACATGGAGTCCATGATGGCATTCTCCCCTCGTCCAAAATCTTGCAAGCCCTGCTCTGATACCAATGTAAGGGATAGGGAATAAACCCATGCGTATCTCTACCCAATTGTGCCCTTATATAGGCCACTGTCCCACTATATATAGGACCCCCTATACTTGCATGAGTGGGCCCTGCCCCTAAGGACCCGTTTTCTCACATTTTTCAATCATAATTTGGATGTAACTTTTGTAAAAACCGTTGAAGAGTCTGAAATGCATCAACACCAAGTAGTCTAACACTCAAGGGTATTTAGAGACGTACTGGGTAAAATTTGGGTTGTTTTTGTCCATTTAACACTTATTCCACTCAGTCCAAATTCATTCAAAGGAAGAAACACTTTATGAAATTCCTTCTCAAAGTCCTTTTAAGGTATGGGGATTGATACACTAGACTGGTCAAACTCATCCACCACTAATAAGACTTATTATAAAGAGTGAAACTAGCTTCCATTAATCTTCCACTATCTAGAATTTGTCAAAAAATATGCAAACCTTGCCTTTTTTGGAGAAATGTATTAACTATATCCTTATTACGCTCTTTCTCCTCATGTATTAACTAGATGTCCTCTAACAAATACGATTGTGGTATCAAAGGCTAGATAATTTCTTAGTCAAACTATGCTAAACAAACCTTACACTACACTGCACTATCCTAAACAATTGACGGAGTAATCGTCATGGGTTGTGGTTTGCGAACCCTCCATGCACTGGTGCAACCCACGGAGGAAGGTGATAATGTCTTGTTGGGACTTCTCAAGAGAAGTAACTTGTTCCACAAGAGTTATATGCACTGGTTCCCAAGATATCTTAGTCATAGGGACGAACGGTTTACTAGGGTCAAGATCAATAGATATCATATTAAGATCCTCACAATCAACAATTAATTTTTCGTCCTAAAAACATACACACAATCCTCAGCCTGGACAATACACTCGACACCAATGAAAATAGACGGAGCCTCTAGAACTGGGTCAGGAGCCACATATACAAACTTATTTTCAATGTGCAAAGATGAAGCAATCCTAGGTCTATGCTGCCTTATACGATCTTTCACACACAAGACGCATACGACACTCATTTTCATGAGATACCCTCTCTTGACAACATGCTTTATTACAAATCACACATCATGAAAGAAAATAAAATTTAAGTGAGAGATAGCCAACTTAGCCGATTTATATGCAGCTGGCCAATGCAATGGATCAATGTTTGTAAGAACATCACGCACCACAAATAGCTAACTAGGACAATCTTGAAAATTTGCTCGTCAAATACACATGCAAATCTTGCATGTACTTGGAATTTGCATATTCAAATCATTTATATATATGCATGTATACGCATGTCAATGTACACATCTTCAATTAGCATGCATGTTGTTGCATGAATCTCAAAACTTCCAATATGCGAGCTACTAGAAGATAAACTACCGAAATAAAATTTGAATTAGTCAATGGGTTGTGAGTTACACATTAACCATCTCTATATTATGTCGGCACTACAGGAAATTGAAGATTAGATCTTCCATGTATGCAAGATCATACACAAAGGCTCGGTTATGAGAGGAAGACTTCAAAACAAGCTTCAATGTGCAGTATTATGCTTGGTTGGGACTAAGGGTTAAATTAAGATTTACAAAGATTGGGTATAAAGTTTAACAAGCATAAAGTGTATGTATCTCAATAGAGTGAAGTTACAATGTTATGAGATGAAGAGGCGTGTTGGCAATGCTTAAATTTGAAGCCCAAAATGGGCTTCAAGGGCCATTTTGGGTTTCAATTGAAGCCCCAAGATTTTTACCAAGGTTTTAGGGATGAAGCCTAGCTAAAGTGACAAGGTTTTAGGTGAACCGGTACCCCCCGGGAGAGTATGCAAGCCTTGTTTACAAACAAAGCTTGTAAACTCTTTTCGAGAGAACATGACATTCTTTGCAGAGATTATAGAGAGAGGTAAGATGAAGCCAAATACATTAGTTTTCACAAAAAAGAAAAAGGAGATATTATATTAGTAGTTATCACAAAAGGAAAAAGGAGGGTAGAGTTCCAATAACATTATGGGGAGAGGACTTGAGTGCTTAAATTTGAAGCCTCAAATGGGCTTCAAGGTACATTTTGGGCGTCAAATGAAGCCCAAATATTTTACCAAGGTTTAAGGGTGAAGCCCACATAAAATGACAAGGTTTGAGTGTGTGTACATATATATATATATATATATATATGTACAATTCTATATAAAAAATATATTTACATGTATGATGTGTGTGCAAAACCTTCGTATTTACTCTTGAAGATGCATTTTCAAATCCAATTTCTCATATTATATGGTAGAATTCAATAGAGTTGGAGCTCTATTTTAAACTATGTAAAAACTCTTTAGTCTGTAGCTTGAAGTTGAAGAAGGGGGTAAGGCTTCAATAGATTTTTTTTTGAAGCCCGAGACTAGGAGGCTTCAAGTTTATTAAGGCCAGGTTCATGTTGGACAAGTGATCGAGTTTGGGAGGAGAGATGGGAGCAGTGTGCGGGAAAGGTGTGCCTAGAGCCAGTTGAAAGTGATGATTAGCCGGTTTGAAACGAGGGTAGGAGATAAAGTAAAACGGCTAGATTAAATTAAATAATCCTTTAATTAAAAGGATACATGCTTGGGAATCTTTGCATGTAAAAAAAGAAAAGGGAGTGGGGGGGGGGCGTGTGTCCAGCACACGCCCCATTAATTCCACGTGGCCCTCTCTCTCTGTCTCTGTCTCGCTGTGCGTGAGGCGTGCCACCGCCACTGCTCATCATGGACTTGCTTCCTCTTGCCAATGGCTAGCACCAACAGCCCCTCTCTCTCTCTCTCTCTCTCTGTCTCTCCGATTCTCGCCATGGCTGCACGAGAAGGATTACTCAGATGCTTTAATTACTATGTATGCAAAGTGCGCTGAGCTTCAGAAAGCACAAGCAGTACTTGACTTGCATAACAGAAAGCGCAAGGAGGGAATGGCCAACAGGCTCGGGAGTGGGGTTTAGTTGAGAAGAATTACTGCAAAGTGCGTCGGTAGGGAAGGGCCAGCTTCAATGGTGAGCTTGGGGCGGACAGGACGAGAGAGGAGAGAGAGGGTGGGATGAGAGAGGAGACAGGGTTAGGAGAGAGGAGAGAGAATAAGGGATGGCAATAGATGCCATGGAACGCATTACCATCAGGCTATGGAAGGCGAGGTTCAATGGCGAGCTTGGGGCGGACAAGACGAGGGAGGAGAGAGAGGGTGAGATAAAAAAAAAGGTTCAAAAATAGGGTAAATTTGCACAGTATTGGGGGGAAAAAAAAAGGGGAGAGGTGAGGCATTTACAATGACCCAACCTCGTGTGAGTGAATGATTGTGAGTCAAGAGTCAAGCGCGTGCTACAAGCTGCCATACCTTTTGTGAGTCAAGCGTCGGTAGCTGTCTTTTTCCTTCTCCGCCCATGGCGCCTATAAATTGTGTGTGTAACGTAACACAACACACGCCCTCCTCATCACACACACGCAGTCTTCATTGCATCAGAATGGCGTTGAAACATGGGCCGTTTGGGGGCAAAGGCGACACCGCCTTCGACGACGGGAGCAGCGAGGTGATCAAGCTCACGGCCTACTACCAGGAGAACCTCCTCAGCGGCATCAGCGTGGAATACCGCAACGGCAGCAGCCTAGTCCACGGCAAGGCTGCGGGTACCCCCACGGAGGTAAGCCTCATTTTGGCAATATGGTTGGTAGTTTCTCAATGTCCTGATATGATGATTTGTGCAGATCGATCTGAGTAACGGCATCACCATCACCGTGGGCCAAGACACCAGGTTCACTAGCGATGCCGCCAACATAGGTGTGGTGGCCGTGGGCCCGTCCCGTTCGGAGAAGCCCCCAATGCTCCCACTTGGCTTCTTTGGCACTACCACTGACCGTATCTATAGCCTCGGCTTCTACGCATAATAATAATATAAATAATGGACAAGGTGAAACGTTTATGGGAATATTTGTATTTTATTTTCATAAATAATATCTTGGCTCTTGTTTTGTACATTCAATCTTCTCTTTGCTAAAACATTGTAACTCAGTCTAAACTAATGTATTCATTTCTCTCCGCCGTTACTTGTTTTAAGCTCGTACGGGAACGACGCACTCTAGGTCAACCGATCATGTCGTTGCTTTCTATTCTCGGGACGAGCACCCTTTGATTTCCCTTTGAGATGGTATTGCACGCATGGGACTCAAACTCCGTAACCATTGTGTAAGTTTCCTTATAAGTATTAGGTTATCTAGATCATTGATGCCATAATACTTGTCAAAAATAGGATCATTCAAAGTAACTGCGCCAGTCCGCTACATTACTGCACTAACACAATAAGATACCTAATACGAGCCATTCTATAGTTGTCTACATAGCTGATGCTCGTAATGTATGCTTCACACTGTTTGGAACAGAAACGTGAACTTTAAAGATGTCTGCTTATTTGAATCATGTGTTAGAAAGACAATGTTATTCCAATTGGTACTCTACTGTCTCTAAATTTTTACTAATATTCAAATTAGTAATCTCCACCCTATGTTGTGTCTTTTTAGTGTGTCTTGAAGTAATGTTAGCTCCTTATATAAAGTACTTGTTTTGTGCATGCAATGTCAATGTTGAGATCTTTTCCTTTTTGGTGAAACAATGTAACTTAGTTTAAATTAATGTATACATTTCTATTGGCTACTTATTTTAAGCACGTATGGTCACGATACATTCCTTGTCAAAACATGTTGTTACTTTCGTAAAATTTGAATGTTGGACAGTGTAACGTACCACTAAAGATCTCACACAAAAAATGAAGATAATCTCTCATATAGGAGATGAGATCATACAACGAGTAAATAACTAAAATTTGAATGCTTTTCCATGAATGTCGACAATTAGGCGATCTCTAGAAACATCCGTGTTTTAATAAAAACGATTTTTTTTTTTTTTTTTAAAGTAAAAGGATTTCATCGATTTTGTTTTGCTTATATCTTTAAATCCATAAAGAACTAGCAAATCTTCATAACACCAAAATCAATCATCTTACATCGATCTAACTTTCATTTATTTTCATAAAAAAGCCAAATCCCACATCTAAACTCTCAAAAGGCATATTTGCTAATTTTGCAAGCCAAAAAGAGCTCCGAAGCCACCTAGTCGTAATGTAAACTCAAAATTTCATTATGTAACCATGCCCATGTAAATGCATCAATGAACATACCACAACATAGGCTATCAACCTATCAAAATAGATCATGATTCCGATATCATCTTATCTCTTCTATTTAGTCATAAATTAGCCCTTAAAAACGTCAAATTTTACCAAAATGTGTTAAATTCTTTGTCTCTAAATGACTCGATACTTCACGGTTCATTTCCCCTTACATTAAAACATATTTATAGAAAATATCTCTTTCAACTGACTCTTCCTTCATTCCCACCAATACAAAAGTTCAAAAATGCAATAAAACTTTCTACTTCAAAAGTGCATCAAAATACTCCAGAACCTTACAGGCAATGCTTTCTGATAACCCTTTGAGATGGTATTGTGCATGGGAGTCAAACGTCCTAACCATTACGCTCAATTTTTTGCAGAAGTGCTTCATTATCGTTTTTTAAAAAATCACATATGAATACTCACATTGGACAAGTATCTTTATACATTAAATTTATCCACGGTCGAATCCTTTTGTACTTTTTTATGTCCATTTTTGTACATTTTGGTTGTACCTAGAATATTGCAAAAACATTAGCACACTTTTTATAAAAATACAAAGTCTTCATAGTCACTATAATCGATATCAAACCTCTCAATTTAAAAGGGAAAGCATGTGTGAAAAACATTGGTGCATGATGACACACTTTAGATTTTTAAGTATAAATTTTGTAAGATTCAACCTAAAGTCTCTCAAGAGACCCACTTTTAAGGAAAGTTTGCTTTGCAGCTAGCTTTTGGTTATGCACATTTTTTTTCATTCTATGGTATGTAAAATGT
>JAOYMV010434449.1:0-26730 GCA_025802375.1 Polystichum acrostichoides
TGAATTGAAGTCATCTTTCCGTCGGTTTATCTAAAGTTCTAAGTTGCCAAAGTCTAAGTTGTGCTAAGGATAATCCGGGCAATCTAATTAAGACTGCTAATTACAGATTATCATTAGTCCAATCTAGTTACAACATCTGCCTTCAAGAAAATCTTCAAAAGTCGTAAGATTCAGGCTTCATCATCCAAATGATTGCTTATGCAAGCAATCTCCATCCGCTCTAGAAATTCCCCCACATCTTCGTCTTGAATGCCATGATACCCCACGTAGGAAAACACCATCTGGGCTTTGATTGTAAGGTAACTCGAGGAAAAAATCCTCAAGGGGCCACCAAAAATTGTGGGGAGCTATGAAAGGAGAGATGTGCCTCTATAGTGGCACCCCAGTAGCTCAGAAAATCCTTGAGAAGAGAGAGGGGGGCACAACCAACATAAATTTGGAACATAAAAGAACAAGTACCTACACAAGGCTCCTCACACTGTAAGAGAAGTCCTCTCATACATAATCAACCATTCACATCAGTGATAGGAAAAGATCATTTCATTATTTATGACAAGATATATACATGAAGGGCTCAAAGGGCATAGATACATAAGCAAAAAACACAAAATAAAATCTTAGCTTTTTCTTAGGGCATCACACTCATAATCATCACTCAAAAAGAGAAACACTACCATCAAGGCTAGATCTCTATGGATTCTGACAACATATCCTCGAAAGCTCTTGAAAAGGGGGCCCCTTTTGTGGGCTTATGTCAGGATGCCTACGTTTTTATTCATATGTTGGGCGAGAACGCCCCTTAGGAGTCCAACATCACCATCACACGCGGGAACGGCTCCCTTGAGGAGCCAACACCAAAGATAAGGCCTGAGAAGGCGCATAGAACTGGCACCGGGAGCTCCACACTTTCAAGTACCAAAACCATGGAAAAGTGAGTGTTATTTAAGGAGATAATAATTTATTTTGGGCTAGGGAGTGTGTGTGTGTGTGTGTGTGTGTGAGAGAGAGAGAGAGAGAGAGAGAGAGAGAGAGTAAAAATTAATCTGTTTATTGTCCAAATCCATGGAAAAGTAAGTGTTCTTTAAGGAGCTAATAATTTATTTAGGGCTAGGCAGTGTGTGTGTGTGTGAGAGAGAGAGAGAGAGAGAGTGAGAGTGTGAGTGTGTGTGAGAGAGAGAGTAATCTCAGAGCTCAGAGAGAGTGAGAGTAAAAACTGTCCAAATTAATCTGTGCACTGTCCAAATTAATCTCAGAGCTCGGTCTGTCTACGCGAGCTCTTTCTCTGCAGAGTATGTATCGACTTGTGGTGAGGAGAGGTGGCACAGTGGGAAGGGCATGCTTGCGCCGGGGAGCTCTGACAGAGGATCCGCACACAGAGAGAGCTCTCACAGGGGAACGCTCAGAGAGAGCTCTGAAGGCAATCACAGCACAGAGAGAGAGCATTGATACAGAGAGAGAGAATAAAAAACTCTGCAAATTTATCTGTGCAGTAAAATCTCAGAGCATTGCAGTGCCGCAAAACATGTATCGATTTGTGGAAGGGCATGGCTGCACCAGGTCACGCTATAGAGAAGTGTCGAGCTGCAGCGTGGGAAGGGCATGGCTGCACCAGGGAGCTCTGACAGAGCACACAGAGAGAGCTCCGACACAGGAGGCATCAGAGCCATCAAGCAAGAAGGAATTCCGCCCTGAGGTGTTGCACGTACTCCGAGAGATTAGTGCAAATCAAAATGAGATTATGGCAAGTCAAAAATCTCTGGAAAACAGATTTCAAGCAACTCAAAAAGAGATCAATGCAAGTCAAAAAGCTTTGGAAAATAGATTGGAAAACAGATTCCAGGCTTTGGAAAATAGATTTCAGAAGGGTCTTGCTGGCCTCGAGACGAAGTTTGGAAGTGTTTTGGAGGCACAGGTGCGAGCCGAAGTCTCAAGGGAGTATGGACATACCTTCTCGCAACAAGTCACGGTTAGATCCTTGGTAGGAATGCTCGAGTTGTTGCCGGCGAAGGCGAGGGTGGTTCCTCGTGAACAGAGCGTGGTCCAACCCACCAAGGAGAACGGTACAATACAAAGTGTGCTTGCCAGTTTTGTCCGTACTCTACAAGAAATTTTGAAAAAGATTGAAGGAGGCAAGCCTCCGAAAGGAGTGCCTGCCGACCCCCATTTTCAACTATTGCACGCGGCTAGATTCTTAGGCTCGTGCTTGCTTAAGGAGTTTGTTCCCCAACGGCTGCTCAAGCAACTTGAGGTGTATGCAAGGGCCAAGGGATATCAAGGGGACCCTTTATTGACATCTTTTGAAGAGAATTGGGCAGATGCACGCATCCACACCATTGAGATTGGCAAGCTCATTGGGTGGATGAAGATAGAGAAGAAGACTCATAAGGATTCTAATTGGAGTAAGGCGTACAATGCCTTGCTCCAACTTAGAAACTACTTTGAGAGTGGCTCGCTCGAGTCGTTTATATATTGTGGAGGTGGAGGACTCTTGTGTCTCCTAGCTCACGCCAATGGGATGGAGATTTCGGCTCTCTCACAAGAGGTCGAAATGGATTGTCGAGGAAGAATTTTTGTCTTCCTTGCGGATCCCATCGCCCATGTGGTCGTGGAGATAGGGGAGGTGAAGACCACGCCCGACTACTCCTCGTCGGTCCCTCAATTGGCACGGCGCTTGAATGCGCTCAAGGTGGCGGCCAATATGATGCTCAACCACCAACACAAGAGACAAGTGTCCATTGTTCTCATAGGGCACTTGTTTCTATCGAAGGCCC
This sequence comes from Polystichum acrostichoides, assembly GCA_025802375.1. Taxonomy (NCBI): domain Eukaryota; kingdom Viridiplantae; phylum Streptophyta; class Polypodiopsida; order Polypodiales; family Dryopteridaceae; genus Polystichum; species Polystichum acrostichoides. The sequence goes on from JAOYMV010434449.1 coordinate 2,772, forward strand.
TTGTGGGAGACGTGAAGGTAGTGAATGATCAAGTGTGTATCGCCGAGAAAGCCGGCTTTAGCTTGGTCATTCATAGTTTATAGCAAAAGACATCAGGCTCTTTACTTTTGGTGAGTTGAAGGTTACTTTTTTGTTGGCTTGGTAAGGTTTGGATTAGAAATCTTTGGATATGGCATCACCTTTGCTTTGCTTGAGATTTTCTTTTGGTTACTATGGATGTTAATAAATATGCATGTTTTGAAGTTTCAATCTTTTTCTCATGAAGTTGTTAATCTTATGAAATGGTTAATCTTATGTTATGTGGGATCCATGCTCTGCACACATTGCATCCCATGTTATGGTCTTCCCCAGCCCACCGACTGTCAAAGGGGGAGCCTTGCCTGCGTTTCAAGGGCTGTAATGCCCAGCCCACCTGCGCTCACTTGGAGGGGACCCCCCTGCCGACAAGTTTCACGCCGGGGGGGGGGGTGTCCATGGTCTACCAAGAGGCTCCCCACAGCCATAGATTTCTTGGGGGGGACCGTATGCAACATCCTGAAGGGGTTTGGTGGGGTCACCATAGCCTATCATTTATGACAAGGCTGTGCATTGAGTTCAGCCTATCATCTATGACAAGACTGTGCATTGAGTTCTCTTTTCTGCCCTGTTTTCTTGTCTTTACATGCAGTTTTCAACAGTAAAAAAAGGCTGAATTTACCTCTATAAGTCATGGACTGACAACATGATTGCTTCTCCGACATTGTGGGAGTGCTGTGTTTTGAGCTGGTTTGAGCTCGAGTCACATGGATCTTCTCATGGTAGCCTCATCCTCCCACTGGCCAGAAGGGAGCTGGTCCTATGGTGGACCTTCCTGCATCTTCTGGAGTGTACAAGAGCTTCTCACTCTCTGAACGAGCTCCGCCAGGAGGACATCTAGCCGAACACGATGGGGTGCACTTGCACATCTTGGTGGGCTATGTCATATGCTGACACAGCTTCTGTTCGGAGTCATCTTCAGTTGGCACCTACACTGCTCATAGGTGATTAGTCCTGGCTGGTCCATTTTAGGCAGGGGTGGTTCGCCTCCATGACAAGTATCGGCAGGAGCAAGTGCTCATGCAAGAGTTATTGCACGAGTCAGATTTGATAGGTCTTTTCTTTTCATAGCAGCAGATGCATTGGTTATTGATGCATTATGTGGACATGTTTAGCTCGATGATTGCTAGTGGCAGTGGGTAGCAGTAGAGCAGATCCACACCATCAGGAGAGGGTGTTAGACCGTACAAGTCCAATACAAGCTCCTTGGCCTGTTTTTCAGTCCTGTAAACAGCCCCTTCCCTCTGCGTCTGTCCTCCTATAGCTGTCGACAGCCCTCGACCCTTGCTCATTTTGTGTTTTCTGGTTTACAGCCATACCCTGACCTGCAGACCTTCGTCTCAGCCAGCCTACTTGAGCCTACGACCGTGGATTTCATGAAGGTATTGTCAGCCCTTGGGCGTTAGACCATGCAAGTCCAATATGTTGGAGCATTTACAGACAACTAGCTGGCTGTCATGTCGTATGTGGAGACACAACTGGTTGGGAGTTTACCTTGAGTGATGTGTCTGAGCTAGGGACAAAGCCAGAGTGAGAGCGAGGAGATCTAGTCCTATCATTTGTAATAGCATGGAGTCATGGAGAGCGAGAGGTAGTTATGCCAGTGGCCCAGTAGCCAGAGTCTGTTAGAAAAAAGAGCAAAGGCTTTCCTCACTTTCTATATAAGTGAGGGCTCTCCTCTCTTTGTCTAACACAACAAATGAGTGTGAGAAAGAGAACTGAGTGTGAGAAAGAGAACTCGGTGGTGGCTGAAGGCTTGGCATTGGCGATGGTGGCTCTTGGCGACTGGCAGTGGTGGCTCTAGGCGATTGGCGATGGCTTTTCTGATGGCACTGAAAGGTTGATGGAATTTGTTGGTGGTGGAAAGATTGGTAATGCGCTGGTGGCCATCCTAAAACTTTTTTGTCGGTGGCCACTGGTAGTGGCCAATTGACTGGCGGCTCTAAAGGCGGTAACTCGAAAGGCGAAGCCCAAGGGCTAGTGGCCGCTGAAAGACTGATGGGAAAGACTAGTAGTCATTGGGAACAGTCAATTTTGGACATCGGGAGCGGCAGCTCTTCCCGTCCCCAAATCCCGTTCAATATCACTCTATAGTCACAAGGAATGGCCACTTCTGACTTCTCTCGTCCACGTTCCTCATCCCTGTTTTGTGTCCCATGTGACTATGCTAGCAGAGCGCTGGTGGCCATTTGGAAAGACTACCGAATCCGTTTGTGGCAGTGACGAAATACCAAGTTGGTGGTGGCAAAGATTAAGAGTTCGACGGGAGTTGCGGTTTGACATCAACAGCTTGAACTGATTGGTCGAAGGGGACCATCATACTTGTACCTTCTACTGGTAATACACGAGTAGTCCTTTCTCGGAAGGGTGGGTGGGGCCGTTCCCCCACTCTCAATGCTGCGTCGCTGTGTGCTCTTTGCAATCAGAGGTGTACTACAATTGTTTCTTAAGTAATTAAGCTGCACAAGCACTTGTACGCCACTTTAAAGTTTCACTAAGGTGGATCAGATGTCTGCGTTTTCTGCTCCCATATCTGCAAACATCAGGGTGCCTCTTCTCCAACCCTATCCCTCCGGTCGCATTACGTTTGGGGCAGCCACCTGCCTGCCCAACTAATGTATGCCTGCAGACCATCTCCCTCAGCAATATAGCCAACAAAATGGCCAGCCCTACCTGTGTTTAGGGGCATCCATGCTCTGCACACGTTGCTTCCCATGTAGGGGCCTCCCCCAGCCCATAGCCGGCTGTCAAAGGGGGAGCCTTTCCTGTGTTTAAGGGCTGTAATGCCCAGCTCACCTGCGCTCAATTGGAGGGGACCCCTTTGCCAACAAGTCTTTGGGGGGGGGGGGTCCATGGTCTCTTTGAGGGGGCCCATACATGGCTACCAAGAGGCTCCTCACAGCCATAGAAGGCTGGTTTTCTGGGGGGGGTGGCAACGCCATGCAACAGCCTGAGGGGGTTTGGTGGGGGTCCCCATAGTCTATCGTCTATGACAAGGCTGTGCATCGAGTTCTCTTTTCTGCCCTGTTTTACCCTGTTTTCTTCCGTGTTTGCATGCAGTTTTCACTGAATTTACCTCTGAGAGTCGTGGACTTGACAACATGATTGCTTCTCCGACATTGCAAGAATGTTGTGTTTCGAGGTGTGGAGGATCTTCTCAATGCTCATGGTGGCCTTGCCCTTCTACTGGCCAGAAGGGAGCTAGTCCTATGGTGAGTTTGCTTGCAGATTTGGTGGACCTTCCTGCATCTTCTAGAGGACACACTTGCGCATCTTGGGCTGTCATACGTGACACAGCTTCAGTTCGGAGTCATCTTCGGTGGGCACCTGCACTGCTCATAGCTGGCTAGTCCATTTCAGGCAGGAGTGTTCGTCTATGTGACAAGTATCGACAGGAGCAGGTGTTCATGCAAGAGTTATTACAGGAGTCAGATTTGATAGGTCTTTTCTTTTCCTAGCAGCAGAGGCATTGGTTATGGATGCATTATGTGGACATGTTTAACTCGATGGTTGCAAGTGGCATGCATTCAGTGGGTAGCAGTACAACAGATCTACACCATCAGGAGAGGGTGTTAGATGGTACAAGTCCAATACAAGCTCCTTGGCCTGTTTTTCAGGCCTGTAAACAGCCCCTTCCCTCTGCGTCCCTCCTTCTACAGCTATCGACAGCCCTTGGCCCTTGCTCATTTTGTGTTTGGTTGTTTACAGCCATACCCCGACCTCGTCTCAGCCAGCCCACTTGAGCCTACGACTGTAGAGGTATTCTCAGCCCTTGGGCGCTAGACCATGCAAGTCTGATACATGTATTTGCTGGAGCATTTACAGACAACTAGTTGGCTGTCATGTGTCCCAATCGTACATGGAGATGCATCATGTTGGGAGTTTACCACGAGTGGTGTGTCTGAGCTAGGGACACAGCCAGAGCGAGAGTGAGCGAGTCGGGATGGAGCCTGATCTAGTCCTACCATTCGCAAGAGCGTGGAGTCGTGAAGAGTGAGCATAGCCAAGGCTAGGCGGAAATAGCTAGAGCCGTGCAGTGCTAGAGCTAGTCATGCCATCAGCCAGAGCCAGAGCCAGAGCCAGAGCCAGTTTCACCATTATTACTACATGGGGTTCCTCCTCGATAGATTTATGTTACAGGTTATGGTTTTCATGGACAAAGTGATGGTGATCTGAAGATACACACCATATGTGTGTATGTCTATGTGGGCATGTGTATGTAGCTTGTATGCATGCAAGCTCTATGTTCATACTTTGCTTGTCTTGCTTGATCATTGATGCCATGCATGTAGGGTTAGCATGATTGCCTTTGCATGTGTTGAACGTGTGGGTGGATTCTAGAGAGAGATTTTTTTTTGCAAATTTAGAGAGAGAAACTACTGCAGATTCGAGAGAGAGAAACTATTGCATATTTCTAGAGAGAGAAAGTGCAGATTTCTAGAGAGCAAAATTCTAGAGAGAAAATCACGTAGCTTTCTAGAGAGAGTATGAGAAAAAGCTAAAATTTGAGTTTTTTAGTTTTTGAGCTTTAAAAAGCTTTTAGAAAGTTAAACCAAAAATAAAGTAAGTGCTTTTTATCCAAGACGTATAAAAAGAGGCCTTGGGGGCTCACTTTAGCCTAGACTTGCCTGGGAGAAACAAAGAGCAAGGTTTGGTGCAAGCTCTGAGGGAATCGTACTTGCACTAGGGGCCTTGGGCTCACTTTTCCAGACATTGGTCTTTGTGAAAACCGAAGCAAGAAACTTAAGGCATAAGAACCCCGAAGGGGCAGTCGCTTTGTAAAGATCTTGCCAAACTAAGAGCAAGGCTTGATGCAAGCTCTGAAGGAGCCATACTTGTACTCGAAGCCTTTGAATGAAAGAAAGAAATACTTGTGGGGCCGCTATGGTTTTGGGGCCAATACTTGTCTTTTGCAGGAGCGCTCTAGTTCCCTTCTCGATCCCCCAATTCTACACTCTATTATTGTCTTCTTTGTGCCCGTGTATCAAGTGTGCAATATCTACCGCCCATCAAGTTTTATTGAAGGCCGGTTTCAAGTTTCAAGGTTCCTTTATCGGGATACATCGCCAACTTCCTCAAGGGGACGAGCCTGTGGTTGGTCATTGGGTGTCCGGTTTCATGGTTCCATCGCCGGGATAGATCGTCAACTTCCTCAAGGAGATGAGCCCGTGGTTGCTCATGGGGTGCTCGACGCCCCCATAGGTATTTCTTTATTGCAAATGTGAGATGGACGATTGTTGCTCCTTGGTGAGAGAGAGCGCGCTCCTAGTCCATCATGGGCCAAAGTGAGCCCCTCATCCTACTTTTATACCCTCAAGAGGAGGGCGCCCAAGAAAAGAACCTCTCCCCCTGCTTTTTGTGATGCGCCATCAAAAAGCGCACACCACTTTTTTTGAGTGGCACTCAAGAAAAAGCACACATGTACTTTTTGAGTGGCGCCCTCACAAAAGCACTCTCTCACTGCGTTTTACAGGCAAAGCCCCTTTCGAGATTGTAGAAGGTGGTAAGAAAGTACCTCCTATCCTACACACTAAAGATAAGATTTTTGAAGCTAATAGATTTGTCGAAGATTGGGATACAACTAACTCTCTAAGGTTAAAGAGGCTTGACTAAGTCTCAAGAGAAGCAGAAGCGTGCTTCCGACAAGCACAGAAGAGAGTTAGTCCTTCAAGTAGGTGATTGGGTGCTACTCAAATTTGAGAAGGCTAGATTGAGGAAGCAAAAAGGGAAAGGCTATATCCATAACTTAGCATGCACTACTATGGGCCTTTCCGAGTTACTGAAAAGATAAATGATGTGGCTTACAGGCTACAGCTTCCAGACCATTGGACCATTCATAATGCTTTTCATATGAGTCTTCTTCGACCTTTTAGAGGTGATGTGCCTACAACACCAGTACAAGAAGACCAACCAGGAGTTGAAGAATTGGAAGAAATCTTGGTTCGAGAACAGATTTTGGCACATAAAGAGAGAAAAGCTAAGGGTAAAGTTAGTAGGCGCTATTTGGTGAAGTTTCAGAACTATTCACCAATGGATGCCTAATGGATGGAGGAGGGTGACTTAGCGGATAGCCCGTTGCCAGCATTTCAAAACGTTTCATATTTTTAAGAAACGCGTTTCGAATCGTCATGTGATCGAAGGGTAAAAATATAGGGGAAAATATTCTTTTACCTGCATATTTTGGTGCTGAAACATGAATATAGATAATAGATCTATTTTCCCCATTATCCATACTACAACGAATCAGCCCACACACTGACTTTCGATGCATTCCCACGATAAAATCATTCCGCACACTACTTGTCTACTGGAAATGCGTGCGCATATGTTCGTGTGTTCGTTTGCTGCATATACGATTCCCAAAGTGGGGGCTTTACTTAAAGAAACGTTTTTTTAAACGTTTGGAAGAGATAGGATTTATTTTTTATCAATATGAAACGCGTTTCAAAAAGCACGTAACTTTTCGAAACGTTGCATTTCAAAAAAAAACAACGAAATGCGTTTCATTGCTACTATGGATATTGGACCTTTACCTTGAAGCTTTTCATTTGGAGCCTACTCCGAGAGGTGGATTCGACTGGAGTGGCGTCTGGAGCATTGCCTCATGCTCAAGAGGGGGGTACCTCCACCTCCTAGATCTACAAACGGAGCACGAGAGAGACAGTCTCAAGGTTCATGGTACTGTTGCCAACAATATTCTGCTAGTTAAGCCTTTGGACTTGATGACCATATGAAATAGAATGATTCATGGGACTGCAACCCATTGAATTGTTGTACTGTGCATTCTACGGACACTGCACAAATGATGATTGAAATATTGCCACTGATTGTTGCAAACGTAAGATGTATATGTAGTTCTATTTTAGATTTTATTGTTTTCTTTCACTAATCACAATCGAAGACAATTTTTTTGTTTTAAGAGTGGGGTAATGTGACCATTTCGGATGCTCGTGTGTGTTTGACCACCAAGGTGATTGCCTTGATGTGACCACATACTTGTGGCGACGGAAATTGGTACCATCATCTTGCTTCATCTCATTAAGCTCGGGATGAGTAGCAGTAGTTACTGAAGCCAAGCACCAATTAGTCATAAATATTAAGAAGAGTGAATTCTTCATGAAAGGGATCCACTTTTTGGGCAGTATCATCTCTAAAGATGGTGTACGCATGGACCTTGACAAGATCAAAGCTATTCAAGAATGGCCCGACGATTGTTCATGAAGTAAGGAGCTTTATTGGTTTATGTTCCTACCATCGACGCTACATTCGTCATTTTTCTCTTATTGCATCCGCAATTCATGACTTGACGAGCAAAGGAGTAAAATTTCATTGGACTAAAAAGGAAATTGATGCATTAAACTTGCTCAAGCAAAAGCTCACTACTGGACCCGTTTTGATATTGCTTGATCTCCAAAAATCATTTGTCGTCTGTTGTGACACAAGTGGTTCTAGTGTCGGGGCTGTTTTGGTGCAAGATGGACACGTGATTGCTTACAATAGGCGAAGACTTCGCCCTAAAGAACAAAGTACAAACATTTATGAGAAGGAACGTCTTGCCGTTTTACATGCTTTACATTCTTGGAAGCATTACTTGCTTGGGGCTTGATTGAGACCGACAACCAAAGTCTTCGCTATTTTCTACAACAATCGAAGACGTTGGAGAAGCAAAAACGTTGGGCAAATTTTCTTTCCATGTTTCGCTTCGAACTTGTCCATGTTAAAGGCACAAAGAATAAGGTTGCTGACGCTCTTTCTTGACAACCTTAAGCACAGAATTTTTCGAAAACAGTCTTCAAATGTTGTTTGTGCTCTTCTTCGGTCTTTGAGAAGATGATAATGTCGTCAAAGAACGTTCCCATGAAGGCACGATGTTGTCTAAAGATTCGGTCCAACATTCGATTAAAAGTTGTCGGTGCATTAGTCAAGCCAAAGAGCATGACGAGAAACTCATAGAGATAGAAAGTAGTGCGGAAAGCGGTATTTGGCACATCACTTGGTAGGATTTGTATTTGATGATAGTAGCTCTTCATGTCGATATGAGTGAAAAATGCTGATCCTTGCAAGCGATCCAAAATGTCGTCAATGCGTGATAGCTATCTTGGTTAAGGCACGGTGGTCAATCCACATACGCCAAGAACCCTCCTTCTTTTGCACTAGCAAGACTGAGGTGAAGAGCTCGACTGAATATACCCCGAGATTCTGTAACTTGCTTCATGATCTCCTCTTTTGAGCTTTACTCACACGATAAGCAGCCTTGTTGGGAGGAGGTGCGGTAGGAATGGTTTGAATCAGAAGTGGTTCTTCAAAACAATCTTTGTAGTCACTGTAGTATTGTAATTGACTAGCATCTAATTGTGAAAGATTAGAAGACTCTTGAGATTGTTTATCTTGCACATAGACTCGGTACGCAGAAGGTTCTTCTTTATTAACTTAGAAATAGAACATGCAGATACAACAGGGATGGATACTCCCTTCAATTTTACATCTAAGGTGAGATCTTTGCCCTTATGTTTGAGTGTGATCGTCCTCCCTTGGCATTGAGTACATGGTGCATCCCAAGTAAAACATCACATCCATCAAGCTCCATGATATGAAAATCCTCTTGTCCCACATAACCTTGGATGTGAAGACGAAGCTTTCCTAAGTGGTGTAGTAGGAACAAAAACTCCAGGTGCGGCAAGTGGTCTTCTAATTGTGCTCCCATTTCATAGTCTTTAATTCCCAAACGTTGTGCTGAGTTAGGAGAGATGAAGTTAGCACCAGTGTCGAGGAAGATTAGTCACGGACTTTACCCCAAGCACGACATAACTCCGTGTCTTCATCGAGCAACGAAGATCCAATCATGTCAGGTACCAGTCCAAGTGTAGGGGTTTGCTTCTTGGTTGTATCTTCTTTAGATCCACCTTTAGTTCGTTTGCATTTACTGTTCTTAGGGTTCTTTGGGCACTCATACGAACGATGTCCCGACTTGCTACATTCAAAGCATTGCCCCGCTTTGATGTGCTCTAGTTTCTGATGTGGGGTCATGGTAGCATATTTGGAAGAAGTAGAGGAATTGTTCGTGTGTCTGTTATTATGAAACTTGTTGAATTTTGAGCCTTGACCATTGAATTTAGGCTTTTGGTCCTGAGGCTCATTGACTAGATTATAGCCCAATTGCACGTGGTCCATCATATCTTGTATCGAACTGGCCTTGTGTTTCAAAGAATACTTTAGGAGAGCAGGAGGCAAGCCACAACAATATTTCTCCAATTGGTCAAACAAGGAAATGTGCTTGAAGAAAGAGATGGGGAGAAAGGCATCCCAAAATCTTTGGTTGTAGGTTTCAAGGTTCTCTTCAGTCTTCATCTCAAGGGTGTTCCATTGGGCCAACAATTCGGCCTCATAAGCGGGAGTAAGCCAAATGTGGCAGAAGAAGCGCCTAAAATCCGCCCAAGTCTTTGGACATGCAGATTTCACTTGGTGATGTTTTCGTCCGAGTTGCGGCCAGTTGATATTGTGTTGATTCTTTCTATCGTTAGTGGTGCATATGCCCTATCAACTATCTTTTTGCTGTATTAATTCTTTCTATCTGTCATAATTCCTTAGTGCTAGGCTTCATTATGGCCGAGTCTACTCTCCATCTCCGGAGGTTTGACAGTAACTCAGTACGAAGGTCTTTGTGTGAATATATGCTCGTGTGTGTGTGTGTGTGTGTGTGTGTGTGAGCATATCTTGATACAGAGTTCTACACCCACTATTGGGCACTGATGACGTTAGTGGGGATGTCATAGTATCTAGTCCATACTATGCTAGTGGAGTTGATAGTTATATAGTCTTGTGGTTGACTACCATGAGTATATAACATGCACATTCCTAAAAGGTGAATTTGGGCATGATCTTGGATTCACCTGGGTATATATATATACACACAATTGGTTTTGTTGGGAAGCCCACCATTGAAGCACATCATCTTTGAGGAATCCCGACATGCGAGTGAGTTTTGATGACTTAGTGTAGTTACCTGCTTGGAAAACGGTGCCGAATTGTTGAAAAAATTGCAAGGCTTTTCTATGGTCTTTAGATTAATGAAAGGGGGTAAACTGTACCATGCTCCCTGAAAGCCTTCGGTGCTTGAACGAGAGGATTAGCAATAAGAGGTACTCCCGACATTGGTTGCATGTAGGGTGTTTGTGGGTATCCATAAGCATGTGGATAAGGCGAAGCAAGAGAGTGGAAAACACTTCCCAAGGTGCCATATGCTCCAGATGGAATAGAGGGAGGCATAGCATCGTGTGGAGGCATCGGCTTAGAATTAGGCATAACACCATATGGAGGTATCGACATCCCTCCATTAGGTGGCATCATCATCATAGATCCACTTGGATATACCATTCCACTACCTGTGGGCATCACCACTGTCACCAACTCAAGGAAAGAGTGGTGGATTCGCAAACATAGGAGTATAGCAATATGATCATTACTAGGCATAGATACATAAATGGGAGTAGTAAAAGAAGGTAGAGAGACATTAGAGGAATTAGATCCTTGCGGTTGTGAATCCTCCTTCTTCAATTCAGCAAAAAGCTTTTCTATATGAGAGACATCTTCTCGTTGGACATGCTTCGCAAGCGTAGAATCTTCTAAGAAATCCAACATTCGATGAAAGACATCGCTCACATGGAGCATGTCTTGTTCAGATGAAGTCATCCATGGGTGCACTTGAATCCGGTATTTCAAGTGGTGCACTTGAAATCGGAGGCACAGTTAGGGTTTCTTCTGTGGTTGACATGACAGGCACCTTCTTTGAAGAAATAGCACGCGTAGATGATGTTCTTCGTGGAGATCGTGTTTCCTTAAGGAAGGAAACAACGCGTTTCGTTAAGGAAGGAAACAACCTCGCTCTGATACCACTGTCACCAACTCAAAGGACTCGTGGTGCAATTGATGTAGAACATGCAATACTTCAAGTGCTTCAAATCTTAATTTTTTTACAGCAGTGAAAAAGTACTAACAGTGAACAAAGAGCCAGAGAGGGAGGCTAGAGCTCCTCTACACAATAGAGAAGTGGTTGCCCCGAATTGCTACGCTCGGCACCCCCCTTATTGCAAAGGTGAGATGTACAAGTGTTGCTCCTTGGTGAGAGAGAGAGCTCCCCAAATCTAGCATGGGCCAAAGTGAGCCCCTCATCCTACTTTTAGGAGGGCGCCCAAGAAAAGCTCCTCTCCCCTTGCTTTTTGTGATGCGCCATCAAAAAGTGCATACACGACTTTTTTTGAGTGGCGCCTAAGAAAAAGCACACACATGTACTTTTTGAGTGGTGCCCTCACAAAAGCACTCTCTCACTGCTTTTTACCAGCACACCCAAGAAAAGCACTTCACATCCTTTTTGCATGGTGCATAGGAAAAGCAAGAGAGAGAAAAGTCGCGAAGAGAGATGATGGTACCAATTTTCGTCGCCACAAGTATGTGGTCACATCAAGGCAATCACCTTGGCGGCCAAACACACACGAGCATCGGAAACGGGGACAAAGAGATGAAAAAGAGAGTGTCTACGGAGACGACTATTGGGAAAGGTGATGACCATTCATGGAAGAAGCTAAAGAAGTGGAAGGGGCGCCACGGTTTGGGGCCAATGTTGGTCTTGTTTTGTAGGATCAAGCGGACCAAAGACACATGAAGATGCACAGAGATGGTGTATGGACACGTGCGGCATAGTCACAAGGGAACGCCGTTCCATTGCCTTGGAACGGGGGAACGCGTTCCATAGAGATGGCCGTTCCCGTTCCCGCTCCCAAATGGCCCAAGGAGCATGTAGGGAATATAAGTGAATTATGTATCATGTTGAACAAATTTATGCATTTCTATGGTCTCTAATCAGATAGGCTATGGTTCTTTCCTTATTATGCCTCTTTCCACGACATTTTCACATATAAAAGCAAGTTTATAAACACATCTATGGGAAAATGTGGCGTTCCCGTTCTTATCCAAGCTCTATGTTCCCGTTCCATATAGTCATCCGTTCCGCAACACGTTCCCGTTCCCTTGTGACTATGACGTGCGGAGCGGCTATGAGCATTCAAGTGGGTCAGTGCCAATAAGTGGGGCTGTTTGATAAAAAAAAGCAGAGTCTTGATCAAAGTGAAAAAGGTGGTTCTATGTACATGTTGACCAACGTTGACTAGATTTGACCAGGTTTGACCGCATTGACGAGGTTTGATCGAGGGTTGATCGATGGACGAAGGTTCCTAGTGTGGATCATGAGCATGGACTAATTTTGAAAAGCTGGAAGTTACTCTTTCAAGAGGGCTTCATCGGAAAATGCTTTGGACGTGGCGGGGCAATTCATGCAGACTGTTGGAACCGTTGGTAAAGCAGTTGAGGCACAAGGTTAGGATTGAGAGACATGCACGCCGTATGCAGGGCATCATGGTATCGAGGGCATTGTGCGAGCATTGGAGTCTTTCTTCACTTGGCCTAGATTGAGAAAGGATGCCAAATCTTTTGTTTGAGATTGCATCATGTGATAGAAGATGAGTCTTCTACAAGTGAGGTGCCCGAGGATCCCCTAGGGCATGGAGGTGACAAACATAGCATCGGACGAGATATGTGTGAACCACAGAGTGATGCATGGATAACCGATTTGTCTGCATGGATTATATGGGCTGTGTGACCGATACTTGGCGTTCTTACTGCAAAGCAGCATCTCCTATTGTGCTTAGTGATGCGAAGGTTTGTGTCAGTACACATGCACATGCTTCATCATCTAGATGCAATCGAGAATAAACTCCAAGGAAAAGGTGTCCTCAAGGTAGTAGATACCACCAAAGCAAGCGGAGGCTTGACGGAAGAGGAGAGGCCCGATGGAGAGGAAAAACTGCGCTGCTGTCCGGAAAAACAGCAAGCAATCACCTCAAAGAATAGCCCAAACAAGTGTCCGAAAGCGGCGTTGAAGAGAAGCCAAAGGTAGAGGGCTGTCCCACGATGGATAGCGCTCAAGAAGGCCCGCAAAACACCACCAAAACACCAAGGTATAGGCTGAAATCACCTGCCAAAGACAAGGGACGGAGGGAATGCACTGTAGAAGAGGTAAAGCAAGATGGTTTACCTGCTGGACAGGAGCCGAAAATGCAATAAAACAGGCCAAGAGAAGGCTGAAAACGCTGCAAAAAGTAGCACCGAGGAGGCAAAGGGGGGCACCAAAACGCTGAAGATGGTTGGCAGTCAAGGACTGCCAACCAGCCCTGAAAACGCAGCCTGTAAAAAGTTCCACCAAAGAAGCTTGCCGAAGGCTCCAAGTGTGGAGATGAGGATGGTGAAAACGCACCCACAAGGGGGCTAGGCACCAGAAAATGCACCTAAATAAGGTGCTGTACAGCCTGTAAAAAACGCACCAAAGTGTAGTAGAACCACTCCAGAAACGCCAACAAGTCACGGAAAGGCTCACCCTTCAAGTAGCAAAGCAAGAGAATCAAAAACGTTGAGTAGAAGCCCAAACACGCCACCAAAGGGGCGCCAAAAATGCAGAGGGAAGGAGAAGATGGGCGCTCTAAGAAACCTGCGATGATACCATGTGAAAATAGGTCTGAAAATGATTTGCTAGGGCTGATTCTATGCGAAAACTCAAAACCCTAATTTTGGCCTGCAAACCCTAAAACGCAAACCCTAATTTTCAGAAAGCCTATTTTCAGCTAGAAGACCTGTGCTTTGATACCATGTGAGAGTGGGCAGCGGAAGAGAGAGAACACTAACACACACGCACTCAAAGAGAGAGAGAGCGCTAGAGAGAGAATGCAAGTGAGAGAGAAGGGATGCTCTGTTGATGAGAAGTGAATGAAAGAGGGGGGGGACTCTTGCCTTTTATATGCAGAGGAAAAGTCTACCACCCTCACCTCGAGATGTGACCATCCAATTTACATAGTAAATTGGGCAAACAGATAAATAATGAATGCAACATGTACAGGGGTCCACATGACAGGGCTAGACCCCTATGAGTTTAAGTGAGTGAATGCAAGGGAACAAAACTCTGGGGGAAAACGGGAGAATCCCGAGGAAAAACCCAGAGGGAGCAAAACTGTGAAACATTGGTGCTAACCAATAGGCATATGACTTGCTCTGCTAACATATGTAACCAAATCTGTGTGGACGAGTTGCCAACTTGCCATGCCAGTAGTGATGACGTGGCTTCCATGTGGCAGAAGACTGGACGCACACCTCTCTACAAAGCATTTTATTTTGAATTTCATTTCTCTCTGAAGTGCCTTTTCACCTCTTTCTCTCTCTTGCCCATAAATTTGGGGCTGATTTTCTTTATAGCCCGACCTTTTAAAAAGATGACGCACACAAGAAGAGGGCGCACTTTGAGAGGAGGACGAGAAAATACTTTTGGATTGGGGACGAACCGCTAAGAAACTAAACATGGGAAAAAAAATATGATGCCTCAATTGAAGGACACATAGAGCCTGTTTGACTCATCTTAGGTGTGTCCATGAAAAAGACTACCATGTAGGAGACTGGAGGGGGTTTGAGTGGAAGAGGTATTCTTGGACCGGCGGAAGGCAATGGAGAGTTGTTCATGATATTTTTGCCAATATTTTTTCTCAACAAAATCGTAGGAGCTTCAATGGTTGGACGCCTAACCGCATGCATCAAGCTTTTCTTCACCGGAGAATGTCAGAAGGGGAGGCTCGAGAGCCTTTGGTTGGGCCATTCTGAGAGGCTAGGGGATAGGCCGAGTCTACTTGCTCGACGGATCGATGAAACACACACGGTGACACGGAGTTAAGGCTGAGATGCTGGGAATGCTGATTGCAATGAATCCTTGTTGAAAACCAGGTCACCTCCTTGGTGGAAGAGAAAGGCTGATCCGCTGAAGTGATCTCCTTGCTGTTAGCATTTGACGCTTTGATACCATGTGAGAAAATAGCAGGCAGGGAAAAGAGATGGGGATGACCTAAACTAACTAATGTAAGTAAGAAACATTGAGGGAAAAACCTCAGGAATACAAGATCTGATCACCAGACGACAAAAGTTGATGATGTGAGAAAAGCCTGGCCCCCTCCTTACAGATGGTCTGAAACAGCGCATCACTCCCACTGCCCCTCTCTTATGCAGTGAAAGGGCTCACACGCAAGAGATGAACACACAAAAATGTCTTGCCAAGGCTAGAGTTGAGGGTTGTGGAGTTTTATGGTCATTTGGGTATCTTAACATGATCCTAGAAGGATAGAAGGACATTGGAAGTCGTGCATCATGCTAACACATCCATTGCGGACACCGAAGAGCTTATGGATAAAATGTCCTTTGTTGTCAACAAGGCAGCCCTAGAGAAGAATGTGGATGATGCCAAGGTACATTGAAAGTTGTTTGTACTTGGGAATACTTAGGATCAAGCATGCAGTTCATTTAGTTCATTTTTTAACCTGGTAACCATCAAATTAGTGTAGGGCATACATGTGTTTTTTATGCTTTGAACCAAAGCAGCTTTAATTTTGTGTGCTTTGTGGTTTTTGAAGTTGTGACATTACATGTGCAAATTGGCACGAGTCCACTATCACTCGTACTCTTAGGCTATACAAATGTTGTGGTAAATGCATATTATATCGTGATGAAGCATTGTAAGTGCTGACTTTGGTCCTTGATAGCTCATGCCTATCATCATGCAAGACTCACGTGTTCTAAGCACCTTTTGTCCTTATCTTGTTTTGTTTTTCACTTGATAGCATAATAAATTCTGCTCATGGCATGTTAATTTGCTTACTATCACAATTTTTATTTTATTTCAATGCATGTGCATGTGATTTAAAGCATTTATCAAACTTCATTGCAAAGTAGGAAGGATTTTGTAGCACTATAGGAAGGAATAAAGTTCTGTATAGCATGCCATGGGCTTTATGGCACAATGTAGTGTAATTAAATCGACCTCATGCATGTGCATATTGATGTAGTTGCAAGACATCTTACCCTTAAATTTATTGGTGCTTCAAAGCACAACCAATCTTTGCAACAAAACATAATGCTTTATGGCACAAAACAGTGTAATTTAGAGCAACGAGTCTATATGCATGGTGATCTAAAGAAATGTGTTTCAAAATAGGGAGCGGGAGGTGTTTAATAGCACAATAATACAAGGCATGATATGTTCTTATTAATCAATTTGGCATTGCAATATGACATGTCTTCCAGTATATTGGTGCTTTATAACGCTTAGTACAATTAGTACAAAGCACAACCAATCTATTCCCCATTTTTTTGTGATGATAAGCACTTGCAAGGTTTATAACAAAGTAGAAAATTGTCTAAAGAAATATGAGAAATGTCTTGTGCTTTTTGTAGCTAGTATTTACACAGCTAAATTGGATAGTTAAAGCAAAATATTAGCAAGCAAAAGATAATTTGAACTTTTATGTGCAGTTGAAGAGGTATAATCAAGGTTGCCTTTGTCATGCCCATCCCCTTCCTTCCTCACTACTAGTTGGTGTAGAAGAGACAATTGTGGTAGGCAGCTTTCACAGCTATTGTTAGTGTGGTTTCCTTTTTTATGCAAATGACTTATTGCTTTTATCTATCTTGTGGTCATGTCTACCACCACATGTGCTTTTTTGGTATGTGTGTACATATAATCAAATGTATCATTGTAACCAAGTTGCTCCCCCAATGATTCTTCGTATGTTTTGTACCTCAGCCTTCGTAAACACATAGCAATTAGCCCATGTATGTATCATAGTACTTGAATATTTCGATTCCCCCATGGTGTCAATAATGAAGATGCCAACATACACCTAATTAGCACAAATGATATGTTCGGTACGATCTTGTCTCATGAGTTGTTTTGTCATGCAACTACTGTGCTTTCTATGTGCTAAGTTTGTTGCTTGTTCATGTGTAAAGCATACTTGAATACAACTCCATCTCCCACAAAGACCAATGTGATTGTAGTGTAATTAAAATTGTCCATGCACATGCATAGTGACGTAAAGCACTCCATGTGTCTTATGGCTAACATTGTAAGGCAGATTGCACTTTAATGTGTTAGTGCTTATAACACATAACACAATGCTTCAAAGCACAACCAATCTTTGCAACAAAACATAATGCTTTATGGCACAAAACAATGTAATTGAGTATGTGTCATGCATATGTATAGTGATGTAAATAACTATGTGTTTCAAGATAGGGAGCGGAAGGTGGCTTAAATAGCACTATAATAGAAGGTGTGTCTCCTTATTAATCAATTTGGCATTGCAATATTCCAGTATGTTGGTGCTTTTTAACATTGAGTACAATTAGTACAAAGCACATCCCCAATTTTTTGTGATGCTTAGCACTTCAAGGTTTATAACAAAGTAGAAAATTCGTTAAAAGAATATGATAAATGTCTTGTACTTTTTGTAACTAGCCTTTATGTAGCTAATTTCATAGTTAAAGCAAAATATTACTAGTAAGGGGAGGACAATTTGAACGTTTGTGTGTAGTTCAAGAGTAGGTGTAATCAAGGTTGCCTTTGTCATGCCCATCCTCTTCCTAACTAATTGCTAGTTGGTTTAGAAGAGATAATTGTGATAGGTGGCTTTCAGAGCTATTGTCAATGGGGTTCCATTTTTTTATTAGAGTGCTTCTATCTACATTGTGGTCATGTCTACCATATGTGCATTGTTGGCATGTGCATGCATATAACCATGTGGTGCGTCATTGTCACCAAGTTGTTTCCCCGAAGTCCCTTTGTATGTTTTGTACCTCGGTTCTTATCAATTAGTCCATATATGCAATATAGTACTTGAATATGTGAGGTTATGTTCAATTTTCCCATGGTGTCAAAAATGAAGATGACAACATACGCATGGTGAGCACCAATGATATGATCGTCTCACGAGTTATTTTGTCATACAACTATTGTGCTTTCTATGTGCTAAGTTTATTGATTGCTCATGTGTAAAGAAATACTTGAATGCAAAATATCTTAAGAGACGATATGTAGGAGGATGCCTTGTCATCTTTACAGAAGGAAGCATTCCATGAGCTTGCTGAAGACTTGTTGGCTACTCTTAAGCATGGGCAAGGGCGAGGAGTTTGCATTTTTTTTCTATGTTTGTAGATTTGTTTATGCATTTAGATGTGCTCGACATCAACCAATGGAAAGGGTGTGGTGGAAAGGAAAGGGTACAAGAATGTTCTCAAAAATTCTTGTGAGGCTTGTGGGGCCTAGATTCCATTAGGTAGTCAAGGTTTGCCTTCAACACAGGAAGCTCTAGAGATCAATCCTCCAACACCTAGCAAAAATGTGACTCCATCTCCCACAAGGACCGATGCGAATATAGGCAAAGTGGGCACTTGAGGAAGATGAGGAACATGGTTTAATGATGAGTGGAAAGAGTTTAAAGTAGCCAAGGTTTGGCTACTTTAAAGTAGCCAAGGTTTGGCTTCATCTCAAAAAATTTCAGAGATCAATTTTCCAACACTTGGGAGAATTGCAATTCCATTTGCCACAAAGACCATTGCGAATGGAGGCAAAGTGGACACTTCAAGAAGATGAAGAGCATAGGGTCAATGAAGAAAGTTTTTGCAGATAAAGGGTTGCAGAGTTCTTTCATTTCAGCCCCTATTAAATGGTGAAGAGTGCAACCTCGAAGTTCTCAAGTATGTATAAACAAAAGAACACCTGCTACCAGTAGATGATGTAAGATGGTGTGATATGCTATGCACAACTCATTATCATAATTGTGATCATGACACTCCAGCTTTCTTAGTGGATGTTGCAATTAATTGTAAGGTGGATGTTGTTGGCTTGAAGATACACAAGATAATGTCAAGAGAAGCAGAAAAAACAATAGAGAATATTATGGATGGATAGGAAGCCTAAATTTATATGCCTTTGGTCACTTTCAAGATCTTAGTTTTGGACATGAATGATTGATGGTTGAAGAGGTTTGTGAAATTTGTTTACGGGTGCAATTGGGACTCATTATTTAAATGTGAATTGTTGAATGTGAATTGTTGCCTCGCTAGAGTTTGTGGATTGCCACTGACTCCAAAGTTATAAAGAACATGGCTATATGTCTTTGTCGAGTCAGCTCATAAGTGAGAAAATTGAGAGACTTAGGAGACTAAAGGAATAGATTATGGTCGAGGTGTTACATATCAGCCTTTAGCTTCAACATCAATAAAAGATACAACTAGAAGTTTAAGGATTTTGGCCACTTACATATCAGCAAAAGAGTTAAAAGGACAAGAATGATTACAAGGCTTGAGTGACTTAGCTTAAACAATTGAGACAAGGGTATGGGCCTTCATTTTTCACGAAAAGAGTAATTCCATTAAAAACACCTCAAGCACAAAATGCTCAAGGTCCAAATACATCAGATTCAGTTACAAGGAAACCCCTCCAGATATACAATAAGAACAAAGGTGAGGGGAAAAACCCTAGTCGGTACAAGGTCGAAAGATATAGAGGGGTCTTGGGAACAAGTAGCTGTAGTGGAGATTGGGATAACCGGTGTTGAAGGCGCTGTTGGACATCCACACAATTTGCTCGAGGATTCCCATAGGCCCCAAGCAAGGCAAAGACCGCATTTGAAATCTCCTACAGGCTAGATCCAACTCTCTGGATGAAGTTCGTTAGCTCGTACAATCAACGCCGTCATCGGAAGAAAAGCCTGCAGCAAGCAGGAACGTGAATTGAATCTGATAAAAGGTGATGCTAAGCGCATAGCCCCGCCATGAAAAACTCGAAGGAGAGAGAAGGCAAGGATAAATTAATAGCCTCGTCGGAGAAGATATGATCAATAAACGCAAGCGAGAGAGAGGATCCGCTCCCAAAATTGCAACCGCATCCGCCGCCCACTACCAAGCACAACACACATATACAAGATAAAAGTCAAGCATAACATCTAACTCTGGCATAATAATAGCCTACAGAAGGATAAGTGTATCCAATAGATCAATAAATACAAAAGCTACAAAATTAGTTTCCTTCTAAAAACGGAAAAGCATAACAAAAAAACACACACACACACAAACACATACTTCTCTCTCTCTCTCTCTCTCTCTCTCTCTCTCTCTCTCTCTCTCTTACACTAACTATCTAACCACCAACTAACATTAGGACCAATCTTGTACCGTGGCTTGCCAACCACTATCGATCCTGTGATCCAATCAATGAAAGGTCCAGCTATCAATTGTTGGGACCTTGCCTGGCCAGCCTAGACTTAGACACCATCAATTTCCACTTTTTTTGGGGATGTGCAGAGTCTGTTCATTGGCTTGTCCGAACCAATTCTCAAGATCTGGCCCTTCCCCAACTTCCAAAAAATATTGTCTAAAGTGTCTGGATTGTTGTTGCCTCAAGATTGAGTCGATCAAAAAATTTGTATTTCATCAGCAAACCTTGACATGTCAGCTCATTTGAGAAGTGTTAATATGCACCTAGTAATATTCAAGCAATGTAGTGGAGTTGCGACCCAAGTAGCTTCTGGTGCTGGACTCTAGCCTTCATGAGCCTCTCAGCTAGACCTACTACATCTTCACCTTGGCCCTGGAGCTCTTAGGCGCGATGCATCAAGTTGCAACAAATCACTGGTAGTCTGAATGAATGAAATTCTTCTGATCATTTCTTGAGGCTGCGAATGTCTATCACAATTTCTCCCAGTGCCCAATAGATTCCTCTTGCCAGCCCTCAGCACTTTATCACCCTATGCAAATATCACATCTAGTGAAATGATATGCTCTTTCATTTGTTTTCTCCAAATCTTCAAGTTATCAACTATATCTATGTATTTTTTAGTGTTGTGAGGCTCTATCAAGAAATATGGAAGTCCATCTTGCTTTGACATTACGGCATGTAATAGAACACGAGTATTTGGCAAGTTGGCACATCAAGAACTCATTTTCTTGTTGGATGAGAGCCTTCAACGTGCCAGGAACTCCATCAATACAGTCATTGCTTCCTTTGTATGGTTTCTATTCAAGGTTACTGCCCAAGAATGGCTCCAACTGTACTCGTGTTCTCTCATAGCTTTGGCATTGCTGCCAATATTCTAGTCGTTGGACTGTCATCACATTGCTGAACTTTGATCTGTACCAGTTAAATGCGCATTGGATGCTTTGCAGCACATTATCGCAAAAAAGCAAAAGAGTGTTACTACTTAGTGCAGTTTCATCCACAGACCTTGCCAATGTATGGAGTGCCACTCTATCTTCAAATGCACAAGCAACCAACTTAGTGCTCCTGTACAACCATTCTTCTCGAGTCCTCATTCTCATTCTTCTAATCTCTCTCATCAAGTCATTTCTTTGTTTACTATTCAGAGCTCTGTGCTTTGAGATTTTGCCTTCAGCAGCTCTTCAGTTTTGCTGCTGCAATTCCTAGAATTGTTGCTCTACAATATCGGATTTCTTTGAAGTCCCCGGGATGTCATACTTTTTTGATGGTCCATCCAGCTTAGATTTCTTAGAGTTTCCTGCCAAATTTGAAGTTTGTGTCGGATGTCTCTTGGCTGTGGCCTCATGAGTTTTTGACATCAATGCTCTATTTTAAATTTTCAGCATTAAGGATGACTTTGGTACCTTTGATGATCGTTGAAATTGATGAGGCACGTCCAAGGGTTTCCCTATAGTACTACTGTCTTTGATCTTGGGTCCCATATCTAGATGATGTTTGGAAGAGATTAAGAATGGTGGGATGTGACCAACTCTTAAATGGAGCCATGCCAACATTAGCATGTTAAGCACATTGAACTCTCTTCCTTGGCAGCACATATAAGACATCGGTTTCCTTTACGAACATCTAAACTTCCAGCATCTTGTTGCATATACCTTGGCAACCTTGATTACATCAACTTCACCATCTTCAAAACCCTTCGCCTTCATCAAATATACGCGATGACCTTGATAGTTGAATACACACGATGACCTTGATATATCCTCGTCATCCGGCTTCTTGCTGCCGAGTATGTCCTAGGTTAACTGGCCTTACCTTCTCAACCCTATACAGTTTCACCTTAGAGACGTCAATCCCTGAAGATCCACCATTTTTGTAGACCCAATCAATGATAGACCAAGAAATCTTCAAGTTAGGCTTCTTGGTAAACATGTCCCATAAAATTTCACATAGACCTGACTTCTCTAGCACACTTTGGAGGTTCAACTTTGTATACACAAAAGATACACTTACAGGGGTCACTTGTCAAACACTAATGGCATGTTTTCAACGCGAGTGAGTCCATATGATGTCATGAATCTACCTCAAGAGCCACCTACGTGTGTGTGTGTGTGTGGGTGCGAGAGAGAGAGAGAGAGAGAGAGAGAGAGAGAGAGATTTCGTCCTCTCACTTGATCATGCTCCCCTCTTGGGGGTGAACTCTCTCTAGTCCTACCTCGTCGAGGGGTTAATAGGGAAAAAAATTTATTAAATCCACCTACATAATACGGAAAAAAAAATTCCAGTTCTGTTTCCACAGGAATTTTTATTTTCTCGCACTCCACGCCGCTATGGAGCCAGAATGCCGGCACTATCTCTCTAGCCTCTCTCTCTCTAGCCTCTATCTCTCTCTAGCATTTCTCTCTCTAGACTCTCTCTGCTCCCCCATCCCAGTATTTCCTCAATAAAAACATCCCCGCCTCGAAATCCCCAACCTTGTCAATGGCTCGAAGTAATGGCAACAGTCCCGAGCCTGCTGGCCATTCCAGTGTGTGTTTGCCCTTCCCTTTTCGCATAGTATAATGTAGCTGCAGTTATCCATGCCAAGTAATGCATGCCCACTCACCGCACTTTGCATACATAATAACAAAAGCATCTGAGCAATTCTTGTTAAGTAAACCCCTTTCCTGAAGCTCCTCATGTATCTTTTCTGCAGATCTTTATTCTTACAACCTGCTGTTAATGCAATCCATGGTCTAATGAAGCTGCTGTTATGCATGTCTAGCAATGCTGAGCCTTTTTGAAGCTCACCGCATTATCTTCGGCCTATTTTGAAGCTTATCGCACTTTGCATACATAATAACAAAAGCATCTGAGCAATTCTTGTCAACTAAACCCCTTTTCTGAAGCTCATTATGCATCCTTGTATAACTTCAGATGCCTTCTCTAGGTGCCCATCAAGTCCAAGACGGTCGGCCAGGCAGGTGAAAGTCTCTACGTTGCGCTTCAAACCATACATGGCTTCCATACTATCAAACAAATCTTGGCCCTTGTCCACTAGACCTGTTGGCCTTGCCTTCGTGCTGCTTTTTTTGGAAACAATCCAAAGCCTGCTGGCCTTGCCCGTTTTGAGCATATTCTACAATCAGAGCACTCCAGGACACTAGAAGGAGGCGCAAAGAGCACCACACTTGGCCTACATGTCCACGAAAGCAGTTCCCAGCACAATATGATGCTCCAATAGTCCCTGCCTCAAAATCTCATCGTGGACTTTCTTCCCCTGCTCCAATCGCAGTGCATGCTTTCAGGATTCAGACATACGTGCTGCATTTTTTCAAAACAGTCCAGAGCCTATTGGCCTCTCCCGTTTCGAGCATATCCTGCAAACAATCAGAGCACTCCAAAAACAAGGTTTCAAGAAGGGAGCTTCTCTAGGATACTTTGCGCCTGGCGAAGAGCGCCACACTTGGCATACATGTCCACTAGAGCAGTACCCAAACACAATATGCTGCTCCAACAGCCCCTTCCTGGAAATCTCATCGTGGAATTTCTTGGCTGCACACAGCTCACGGCCCTGCCCTGCGCGAAACGTAGCACAATATGATGCTCCAGTCTCGAAACCAGGCATGGCCCTACGCGGCAAATCAAGAGAGAGACAGAGAGAGACCCTGTTGGCCCTGCCCTAGCAACAGAGAGAGAAAGAGAGAGAGACGGCCAGCGAGGTACAAAAAGAAATTTTTAAAAAAAGGGGAGTGGGGCGTGTGCCAGGCA